>VZQC01015531.1:255679-320679 GCA_009823505.1 Rhizomys pruinosus | reverse complement strand
TTTCACTTCCCTGATTGCTTTTTATTTTTCCACTGTACAGAAGCTTTTGAGTTTAAAAAGCTTCTACTTGTCAACTGTTGACCTCATTTCCCATGCAGCTGCTATCTGATTTAGGAAGTCTTCTCAGCCTATGTCTTGCAATCTGCTGCCAACTTTTTCTTGTATCTCCTTCAGAGTTTTGGGTTTCACATTGAGGTCTTTGATCCATTTGGAGTTGATTTTTGTACAGGGTGAAAGGTAGGGGATTAGTTTAATTCTTCTACAAGTGGTGATTCAGTTTTGCCAACACCATTTGCTGAAGATGCTGTCTTTCCTCCATTGTGTCTTCTTGGCCCCTTTGTCAAATATGAGGTGGCTGAAATTTTTTGAGCTCAGTTTGGATCTTCAATTTTTTTCCATTGGTCTACAGGTCTGTTTTTGTGCCAGTACCAGGCTGTTTTTGTTAATATAACCCTGTAATATAGTTTGAAGTCTGGTATAGTGATCCCCCTGTATTGCTCTTTTCACTCAGGGTTGCTTTGGCTATCTGGGGTCTTTTGTTTTTCCATATGATTTTAAGGATCCTTTTTCCAAGTCTGTGAAGAAACTCATGGGTATTTTAATTGGGATTACATTGGATCTGTATATTAATTTGGGTAGAATGGACATTTTTACTATATTTTTCCAATCCATGAGCATGGGAGGCCTTTCCATCTTCTGATGTTTTCCTCAATCTCTTTTTTTAGGGGGTTTAAAATGTTTGTTGTAGAGATCTTTGGTATCTGTGGTTAGATTTCTTACTAGGTATTTTATTGTTTTTGATGCTATTGGGAGTGGGAAGTTCTTATTTTCCTTCTTCAGTTCTTTGTTGTTGGTGTAAAGAAAAGCTATGGATTTTTGTAAGTTAATTTTGTATAGTGCCACTACTGAATGTCTTGATCATTTCTAGGAGTTTTCTGGTGGAGTTTTCAACATCCCTTAGGTAAACTATCGTATCATCTGCAAAAAGGGATAGCTTGACTTCCTCTTTTCCAATTAGTACTCCTTTAATTTCCCTTTCTTGTCTTTCAAGCATTTTATTGAAGAGGAGTGGCAATAGTGGGCAGCCTTGCTGTGTGTTCCTGCCTTTAAGGGGAATGCTTTTAACTTTTCTCCATTTAGGATGATGTTGGCTGTGGGTTTCTTGTATATGACTTTGATTACACTGAGGAATGATCCCTCCAGTCCAATTCCCTCTAGGACTTTAAGCATGAAAGATGCTGGATTTTGTCAAAGGCTTTTTCTGCATTGATTGAGATGATCTTGTGGGCTTTGTTTTTCAGTCCGTTTATGTGTTTTACATTTATTGATTTACATATTTTGAACCAGCCCTGCATCTCTGGTATGAATCCAACTTAGTCATGATGGTTGATCTTTGTGATATGGGTCTGTATGCAGTTTGCAAGTATTTTGTTGAGAATTTTTGTGTCTGCATTCATTAATGAGATGGGTCTATAGTTTTCTTTTTCCTTGTATCTTTGCCTGGTTTGGGTATTAGAGTGATGCTGGCTTCACAAAAGGAATTTGGGGGGTTCCCTCTGTTTTTATCCTTCTGAACAGTTTGGGTAGTAATGGCTGTAAGTCTTTAAATGTTTTGTAGAATTCTGCTGTGTACCCATCTGGGCCTGGGCTTTTTTTTAGTTGGGAGGTTTTTTATTACATCTTCAATTTCCTCAAATATTATGTGTCTCCTTAAACTGTCAGTCTCTTCTTGTTTAAGCTTTGTTGATTCCCAGGATTTCAAATATTCATCCATTTCTCTTAGGTTTTCAAGTTTAGTAGAGTATAGGTTTTTGAAGTATCCCCATATGATTGTCTGGATTTTTTTCATTGTCTGTTGTGATGTTTCCCTTTGCATCACAAATTCTATTGATTTGGAGTTGCTCTTTCTTTCTTTTGGTTAACTGGGCTAGAGGTCTGTTTATCTTGTTTACCCTTACAAAGAACCAACTTTTGGATTCATTGATTCTTTGTATTGTTTTCTTTGTTTCTATTTCATTGATTTCTCCTCTGATTTTTGTTATTTCTTCCTGTCTGCTGGGTTTAAGTTTCATTTGTTGTCTCTCAAATGTTTCTAGCTGTAGTGTTAGATGGTTTATTTGTGCTTTCTGTTTGTTTTTGGTTTTGTTTTGTTTCGTTTTGTTTTACTTTTGGTCTTTTTGAGATAGGGTCTCCCTGTAGCTCTGGCTGTCCTGGAACTCTCTTTGTAGACCAGGTTGGCCTTGAACTCACAAAGATCCACCTGCCTCTGCCTCCCAAGTGGTAGGATTAAAGGTATGCACCACCATTCCCGGCCTATTTTTTTTTTTTAATGTAGGTTCCCAGGGCTATAAATTTCCCTCTTAGGACTGCTTTTAAAGTATCCCAAATGTTTTGTTATGTTGTATTGCCATTTTTGTCTAGTTCCAGGAATGCTTTTATTAATTGTAGGAAGCTTTTATTTATGCTGAACAGGGATCACGCGGCCCTGCTAAGGGGAATGGGAACACAGTGCCCGCCTTATGGACACTGTGGGGAGCTGACCCCACAGCACAGAAGCCACTGGCTACTTCCTGTAGCCCAGCCTGGGTGGTACTTCCACTCTCGGCCGTGGCTTCTCACCTGCCCAGAGCCTGGACAAGAATTTCAGGCTGATGGCTGATCCCCTCCCTTCAGCCAATACCCACTCACACACCAGCTACCCAGATTGGTTATCCGCAAAGGAATATCTTTCCAACCCACTGGCCACCTGAACAAAATGCAGGCCTACCTTAGCCTGTATGTGTGAAATAATTAATAAAAATAATGGCCAGGAATTCCGTGATGATGTTACTATGAAATTCAAGTTTATTCCTTGCTACAGCCTGCTTTTATAAAATAAATTATGTCAGTTCCCAGAGCCAATCATAAGTCCCCCAACTCTGTCCCACTGCACATCATTGCCTCACCCAGCATCACACACCTAGGCCATGCTGCTTGCTCCTCCTTGGGATGGGGCCCGACCCTCAGCTACATGGTGCCCTGAAGCATGCTAATTAGAAAGCCAGCCTGCAATTGGAGCTGAATTTCCCTTTTATTTATTTCTTATTTCTTCCTTGAACCATTCATTATTCAGGAGTGTGTTGTTTAGTTTCCATGTGTTCTTGTAGGGCAGGGCTTATCCTGATGCTGATATTGAGCTTTATTGCACTGTGGTCTGATAGATTGCATAAAATTATTTCAATCCTTTTGTATTTGTTGAGGTTTCTTCTGTGTCCCAGTACACTGTCGATTTTGAAGAAGGTTCCCTATGGTGTTGAGTAGAAAGTATACTCTCTGGTGTTTAGGTAGAATATTTGGTAGCTGTCTGTGAGGTCCATTTGGTGTATTGTATCATTCAGTTTGGATGTCTCTCTGCTTATTCTTTGTCCAGTTGACCTATCCAAAGTACTCGGTGGGGTATTGAAGTCCCCCACTAATTGTGTTTTGTGATTAATTTGTGCCTTAAGGTCTTGCACGATTGTGTTTATAAAGTGGGGTGCACCAGAGTTTGGTGCATATATGTTTATGATTATGAAATCTTCACAGTGAATTGTTCCTTTGATAAGGATGTAATGGCCCTGTTTGTCTCTTCTACTTAGTTTTACTTTGAGGTCTATTTTGTCTGATATTAAAATAGCAACTCCTGCTAGCTTTTTGGTTCCATTTTCTTGGAATATTTTTTCCATCCTTTCAGTTTAAGTTGGTGCCTATCCTTGAGGTGAGATGTGTTTCCTCTATACAGCATATAAATGGATTCTGTTTTATAATCCATTCTCCCAGTCTACGTCTTTTGACTGGTGAATCTAGCCCATTTGTTTAAGGTTATTATTGAAACACATGTGCTTCTTTTCATCCTATTTTCTGTTGCATTCTTGGTCTAGGTTTGTATTTTCATGGTTATATTTTTATTAGTTTCTCTCACTGTTTGTGGATAGTTGATCTTTTCATATGTAAGTATTTTTAATAGGATTAATAGTGCAATCAATTGTGGTTAACATGTAGAAGAATTGTTTCTCACATTCTCATGAGAATGCTAACTGATACAAACATTTGGGACTGTTTGATAGCTTTATACAAAAACAAATGTACATTTGATCATATTACCTTATGTACTTACCTGAAAGAAATGAGATCATCTGTGCAAAACCTTATTATAGCATTTATTACAGCCCATGGTGAACTCAGCTCTAATATTCACCAGTCACTAAAGAAAGTGTGGTTTATTCATTCAGTGGAAGACTATTCAGCAGTGAAAGGAAATGAACTATTGATATATGAATTTCAAAATAAACTCAGTAAAATAAGCCATAAGAAATAATGTATAATATATGATGTATATGATCTTATTCACATGATATTTTAGAAAACACCAACTATTGATTTTACTTTCCTTTTGGATGCATAAGGCCACAACAGTTAGCCCAGATTAACCAAGGTTTTTGTTTTCTCAAGGTCAGTTAAGGATCTGGTCCTCAGGGGTCTCTTGGGGATTTTGGGGAGAGAGGAGGGTGGGAGTGCCTTGCTCCTTTCAGCTTTTCATTTACTAGTTACATCCACTCGAGAACAAAATCAGGTCTTTTTAGACCAGGCTTCCTTTCCTGAAGCATGAGCAGAATTTCCTCTTTATAGACTGGACACTGGCTGAAGTCCCATTAGTGGCTCTCCAAGACCTCCCTGAACAGGAAGACTGGTGACCCGCATTTGCAGGACATTTCAAGAGATGCCCCCATGCATAATCCCCTAAGACTTGGTTGACCTCTGAGGGCAAGGAACAAAGTTATCCCTTAGGTACCTCAGCCAAATTGGTATGAGCATTAAGTATGGTTGTTAAGCACCGAGAAAGACTAAGTGCACCAGCCTATTACATTGCACCTATATTAAAATTGTATCCAAAATTAACCTAAAAAAAATCAATGGCCTTTCTTTACACCAAGAACAAGCAACTGAAGAAAGAATTCAAAGAGACCTTCCCACTCACAATAGCCTCAAAAACAATAAAATACCTAGGAACAAACCTAACCAAAGACAACAAAGATCTCTACAACAGAAACTTTAAACCTTTAAAGAAAGAAATTGAAGAAGACATCAGAAGATGGAAAAACCTCCCATGCTCATGGATTGGGAAAATTAACATTGTAAAAATGTCCATTTTACCAAAACTCTTGTATAGATTTAACACAATTCCAATCAAAATCCCCAAGAGTTTCTTCACAGTCTTGGGGAAAAAAGTCCTTAAATTCATTTGGAAAAACAAAAGACCCCGAATAGCCAAAACAACCCTGAGTGAAAAGAGCTACACAGGGGGGATCTCTATACCAGACTTCAAACTATACTACAGGGCTATAGTCATAAAAACAGCCTGGTACTGGCACAAAAACAGACCTGTTGACCAATGGAACAAAACCGAAGATCCAAATCTGAGCACATACAATTTCAGCCATCTCATATTTGACAAGGGGGCCAAGAAACCACAATGGAGAAAAGACAGCATCTTCAGCAAGTGGTGTTGGCAAAACTGGATCACCACTTGTAGAAGAATGAAATTAAACCCCTACCTCTCGCCCTGTACAAAAGTCAACTCCAGATGGATCAAAGACCTCAACGTGAAACCCCAAACTCTGAAGGTGATAGAAGAAAAAGTTGGCAGCAGACTACAAGACATAGGCGTAGGAAAAGACTTCCTAAATCAGACAGCAGCTGCACAAGAATTAAGGTCGACAATTGACAAATGGGACCTCATCAAACTCAAAAGCTTCTGTACATCAAAAGAAACAATCAAGGAAGTGAAGAGAAATCCCACAGAGTGGGAGGAAACCTTCACTGCAGATACATCTGACAAAGCATTGATTTCCAGAATATATAAACTACTCAAAAAACAAAGAAAAAAGAAAACAAATGACCCGCTCAATAGATGGAGCAAAGAACTGAACAGAGACTTCACAAGCGAGGAATTAGAGATGTCTGAGAAACACCTCAAGAACTGCTCAACATCACTAATCATTAAGGAAATGCAAATGAAAACCACTTTAAGATATCATCTTACTCCAATAAGACTGGCTAGGATCAAGAAAACAAATGATACCAAGTGCTGGAGAGGTTGTGGGGAAAGGGGAACACTCATCCACTGCTGGTGGGAATGTAAACTCGTACAGCCACTATGGAAAGCAGTGTGGAGAACCCTTGGAAGACTTGGAATGAACTTGCCACCCGACCCAGCCATACCACTCCTGGGCATGTACCCTCAAGACTTACGCCACCACAGAGATACATGCACGGCCATGTTTATTTCAGCTCTCTTCACAATAGCAAAGAGCTGGAACCAACCTAAATGCCCCTCAACTGATGAGAGGATAGAGAAAATGTGGTACATCTACACAATGGAGTTCTATGCAGCAGTAAAGAAAGACGACATCATGAGCTTTGCAGGAAAATGGCTGGAACTAGAGGACATCATGCTGAGTAAAGTAACACAGTCCCAGAAAAACAAATGACAAATGGTATCCCTCATCTGTGGATGCTAGTGCCAATTACGTAGTTGACTAGTGATGGGTAGATCCCAGGATTTCACATATGCTGGATGGGAAAACAAGCTCCTAAGGAAACATGTGACTATACATTGTTGTTCAGTTGAGGAGGGCTGGGACTGGGGGCCTAGCTCAGCAGGACAGTGAGTACTTAACATGCATTGGGCCCTGGTTTCTATTCCAAATACCGCAAATACCACAAAAAGAACAGCGCAAGGCAGGTGTTCCTGAAGGTAGACACACAGCACAGCACGATTATTTCAATGAAAAAGGAAGAGGCTAGAACATCTAGAAAGTTGAATCAATAATTTTTTTTTTTTTTTTGTCTTTTTGAGAGTCTCACTGTCGCCCCTGCTTGTCTGGAACTCGCTATGTAGACCAGGCTGCTCTCAAACTCACAGAGATCTGTTGCCTCTGCCTCCCAAGTGCAGGGATTAAAGGCATGCCACTATGCCTGGTTTTAATTATTATTATTATTGTTTTTAATGTCTGAGGAAAGGCCAGAAAGGAAATAAAAAAGATTAGGGACGATTTCTTAAAAAAAAAAAAATCAGTGGTTATCATGAGCTACTAAGTACTCAGGGGCTTCCTCATGCCCATAATAGAGATCAAACCCAGGGCCTTGATCATGCCAGGCAGATGCTCTACCACTGAGCTGCATCCCAGCCCTACCTGCTAATTTTTTCATTTTATTTTATTTTATTTTATTTTGAGAGAGAGAGAGAGTGTGTCTGTGTGTGTATTTGTCACAGTGCTTGTCAAGGATGACTTTCAGGTGTCTGTGCTTTCCTAACACCATGTGGGCCCCAGGGATCCAACTCAGGTTGTTAGGGTTGTCAGCAAACACCTGTACCTGCTGAGGCCATCTCTCCAGCCCAGCTACTCTTCAACTCACAATGACCGTGATTACCCACACAAGGCGGAGCATGACGGGGTCTATGGACACCTTGTCATGGAAGGGGGAGGAGATATGGGGTCCCACCCCTTCCTGGGGATTAATTAAAGTTTGATGGGCATGAACTCGGTGGGGTGGGGGGCATGGGAAGGGAAATGGGTCTAAATTGGATTGAGAAATTATGTAGGATGTAGGAAAAAGTATTTTTTTTCTTTTTATAGGAAAAAGTTTAATAACAAAAAATATATTTCAAAAAACAAAAATAAATAAATAAAAAGAAAATTGTATCCTTTGGAAACAAACGGTATGTTATTTCCATATCATATTTCTTGATTCACATCTTTCCATTTTAATCTCATTTTACTCTAAAAGATGCACACATACCCTCTGTCATGTACAGAAAACTCCAAGGTCTGAAAATAAATGTTAGGTCAGCTCTAGAACCTGTTTATGGATACACAATGCAAGAGCACAGTTGTCTTTAGATCATGAGGAATATAACATTAACGTTGCTCAGTTTGTCTTACAACTAGGTACTTGGTACTAGCATCCACAGATGAGGGATATCATTCATCTTTGTTTTTCAGGGATTGTGTTACTTCACTTAGCATAAAATCTTCTAGTTCCATCCATTTATCTGCAAATTTCATGATGTCATCTTTCTTTACCGCTGCATAGAACTCCATTGTGTAGACTAGAGAAACTGTACTGCAGGCATAGAACTTGAGATCTTAGTAAAAAGACAAAAAGAAAAAAGAGAGAGTACTATCGTTTGGTCTGTTTTCAATTCTTACTGGCAAATGCATCTACTCTGTGGCTGCCACCACTTTTGGCATTCCTCAACGAAATGAGACACAGCTTTTTAACCTTCCAATATGGACTGAGGACCTATGTCTCTCCAAGAATCCTCCAAACCTTCAATGCCAGATGGGGCCTGAGATACCCAGCTTGTGCTAAGGGGATGTCAGCCTCCTCAGAATATAGACTGCCATTGTTGGACTACCTGGGCTATATCATAAAGACCAGTGCAGGGGGATCAAGACAGGACGTGTGCTTACTTGACTTCATTTGGGGGACCATGGGAGGGAAAGACCCCAATGTGGAGCAAAAGTGCAGGATCGATGTTGTTTGGGATTGCCAAGGAGGAACCTTTGAGCACTTCCTTAAGGAAAACATGACATCTTTTGGAAAAAAAAATACCCTCCAATTCAAGTGGTATGTATATGTATATATGTTTGTATGTACATATTTATGTATATATATATATATATATAGTCATATACATATATTTTTTTTTTTTTTTACAAGTAATTAAAAAAAGAATGGGAAAAAACCTCTGGAAAGCTCAGAAAAAGATGCAGGCCATGATGGCAGAATGCAGGGACTCTGGGGTGGGGGGCATGGGAAAGGGAAGTGACTCTAGATTTGATTGAGAATGATGTATGACCTATAGAAAAAGCTTAATAACAATAAAAAGAAAATACCACTATTATACAACAATAGAGAGCAAATCAGTGGCTGTTGGGAACTGGGGAATAGGGGTGAGGAGTGGACAGGGAAAGACAGGAGGTATCATCATAAAGGGTACAAAGAATTTGGAGGGCTAGCCAATATATTTATGATATTAGTTCTGATGAGGATTCAAGAATAAGTATATTTAATTAGGTTGAGCACTTTAAGTTCAGTTTATAAAATACTAATCATACCTCAAAAAACCCTGCTTAAAATTATTTTCAAACTGAATAAACATAAGCAAAGTTTGCTCAAGGAAGCTGATCTTTGCAGCTCCGTTGTGAGTGCTGTGGCTCCTCCTTGTTTCTGCAGTTGCCTCATGCAGAATCTACCAGTTCCTGCCCGTGGCAAGTTTCTGAGCTATATTTGAAGTCGTTTGTGTTATTAGACTGGGAAATATTTGATAATGTTTAGTATCATTGAAGAAATTAATTTCTCATTTCATTTATCTGCTCATAATTCTCAGCCTGGGTCCTATGCCTTTATAAAGACTCTCAAACATATCTTAAGATAAAAATCAGACTCAAAGTCTTCAAGCATACCATATCAATCACATTCCTTCCATCTATAGATTCCTGTGATTGCCTTTAAAAATATCCTTGCTTTCATAATTTACCTCATATGATATTGTTAAATAATAGTATTCTGCCCCAAGGCTAAAAAGGAGACTTCATGTTTTCTATGATAATATGAGGTAATTAATAATTTCTCTATATTGCCACTAAACAGAAGAACATGACTAAATCTTCCTACACAACTATCAAATAGCAAGTCATTTAAAATGATTCATATGTATGAGTGAGAGAAGATGAACTGAGACACCAAACAAGCCCACAAATAGCATCTGTTGCTGATCACATTTTGTAAATTAAGTCAAGTAAGTGGTTATTGGGAAGTAGATAAGAAGGAGGACTTGGGGCTGGAGAGAATGGCTCAGTGGTTAGAGCAACTGACTGCTCTTACAGAGGACCTGGGTTCAATTCCCAGCACCACAATGTGGAAAGAGGCCGGGCGTGTGGCTCACGCCTTTAATCCTAGCACTCGGGAGGCAGAGGCAGGCAGATCTCTTGAGTTCAAGACTACCCTGGTCCTTGAGTGAGTTCCAGGACAGCTGGGACTACAGGGAGACCCTGTCTCAAAAAGACAAAAGACAGAAAAAAAAAAAAAAAGGACTCAAAAGTGAAGTAAAGAAGACCAAGAAAGATACGGAATGTTAAAGAGAAACAAAGGTGTACTATTAAAACTAATTAAAGACAGTATGTGAATACTGTGTAGGAGAGGCATTAAACAGCTGCAGGCTTTCTGACTTAGCTCTAGGCTTTCCGGATAAGGATCACTCTCTCCTAACCTGCCCAGAGAGCTGAACTGCTGTTTGTGTTTGATTCTGGCAATTATATTATCATACTGATAGACATGCCCATAATCTCCCAGGAAAGCTGTTGTTTTACTCACAGGATGTCTTGATGCCTAAGCCTGAATATTATATTAAGCAATCTTTATTTAGGTGGAACATTATGCACCAACTCTATGGGCTATTAGATATGGAAATTTTGCTCCTGTGCCTTTTTTGATGGGGATAAGCACTAATAAGATCCCCTAGGGTAATCTTCCAGCAAAGTCTAGAGCAAATACAATATCATCTCAGTCAGTCACCTACTTTAACCTTCCATTGAAATGATGACTCAGTACTCTATTCTGATTGTTTTAATCAAAACAAAATGAACTTAATAAACTTAATAGTTAAATATTCTCCATAGTTATCATCAAAAACCTTTATAGCCCACTTTATTTGAGCTTTGAAGAAATTGCATGTGATCCTTGCCTTCTTTGTGTTCGGCATGCATTGCTGTTCATTAGCAGGTCAACTCTCAACAAAATGATTTATTTTAGTAAATGAAAGGAAAGAAGGCCTTGATTGACCCTTAGTGAAAAAGAAATAAAAAAGGGACCAGTAAGACTGTGTTGATCATCATGTAGTAAACCATTTGAAATTCAACTCATTGTAAACAACCCACAAATCTATCTTACATTTGATTATCACAGTATGTTTTTCAAGGATCAGAAAAGCCAAGCTTATAAAACCAGAGTTAATAAGAAGGTGTTATGACTCAACTAGTAACTTCAGAAGAAAGCAAGCAAGATGCACAACAAAAATATTCAAACTGCACATAAGGAAAGTTCTGTTTGTCTGTATAGCTTTTCCACTGAAATGAAGAAAATCACATGCTTATCTGTTCAGCTGTGAGACTAGAGCAGAGAATAGACAGAAACCCTCTGCAGGAAGCTGCAATTGTCCAACTCTCTCCCATATTTCTTGTTGTCAGATAAGGTGAGGTCTGACCTCAAGTGTATTTCACTGAATCAACAGAACACTTCACTTTTTCCTGATTCTGTTTCAAGTAGGCCATGGTTGTCCACCAGCAGCTCAGTTTCCCTATTAAGAACCCAAGCAACCCTGGAGTTGTGGCACAGACCTTTAATTCCAGCACAGGGGAGGCAGATGCAGGTTGATCTCTATAAGGTGGAGACCAGCCTGGTCTACATTTATGTAACACTGGATTCCAGGACAACAAAGCTACAGAGAGACACTTTCTCAAAACACAAAACAAAACAACAAAAGAACACTGAACAAAAATGAAGAAAATCACCTTCCTAATAAAAAACAGGTACATTTTAGAACTGAGGAGATGGTTCATCTGGAAAAAGAATAATATTTCAGAATTTACTATCCTCAAAAGCAATGTTATCAAAGATGACTTTCACAACTTTAAAAATGGCTAAAATGGAGTAAGCCTGGAAGTATTATCCAGCCCAATATTACAGAAAACAAAGCAGTAAGTAAAAAGTGACATTATTCCCATAAACACATATTAAGAAAATATTTTAAACATGAGGTTTCAAATGACAGTGTTCCTAGGGTTTTTCTGAGCTCACAGCAGTTTTCTTAGACTTTATCTAAACCAATACTATGATAGTTTTCATAAGATGGCACTAAAGGCAATAACAGTGTGATTTCTTATGAAATTTAGAGTTCTATATCCACAAATGAACAGTTTGTGGCATGGGCATGTTCACATACACATAACTTTTATTGTAAACTTTACCAGACGCATGGTAGAAGATTCCAAACAGAAATGAAATATTTGTTTATTCAGTAGTAATTTTCTATTTCTAAAAAACATATTGCTAGCTGGGCGTGGTGGCACACACCTTTAATCCTAGCACTTGGGAGGCAGTGGCAGGTGGATCTTAGTGAGTTCAAAGACAGCCTGGTCTACAGAGTGAGTTCCAGGACAGCTGGGGCCACAGGGAGACCTTGTCTCGAAAACACACACACACACACACACACACACACACAAAAACATATTGCTTAGAGATTCTTTCAATGGTTGATTCCTTAGTCACAAACCATGTCAGAAATCAAGGAATGAGCTGCTAGATGCACCCTTTTTTGAGACAGGGTCTCCCTGTAACCACAGCTGGACTAGAACTCCCTATGTAGACTAGGCTGGTCTCCATTTCACAAAGATCCACCTGCCTTTGTCTCCTTAGTGTCAGGATTAAAGGTGTGTGCCACCACACCTGTCTGTTAAGATATACCACTATTTACTGCACAGACAACCTGATACTCATTTCTATAACTCTGGATTACCTAGAAAGTGCTTTCATTTGGGGAAAAGATAAATTTTTTTCCTCTTCTTCCTCTTCATCCTCCTCCTCCTTTTCTCTACCTCCTCCTGCTTCTGCTTCTCCCTTTTCCTCTCTGGTCCCTTCCACCTGCTCCTCTTTCTTCTCCTCTTTCTCTTTCTGCTCCTCTTCTACTTCCCTTAATTTTCCTCTTTTACTTTTTATTGAAACAAATCCACTGAGTCACATCATATGGTATTTACTACTCATATTCATAAGCATCAAAAGGATGGCAATCTGTTTAATATCCTGTGGATGAACATGAGCTAAAAAGTGGCTCTGGCAATTGGGCACTTGCTGCCCACTGGGCACCAAGCAGTGATGTGCTAAAGATCTGGCATGTTGTTCTATGGAGAAGAATGGCATTCATTACACTTGTACCAAAACCAAATTATGAACAAAATGTTTGCCTCCATAAGTATTCAGACAATCATTTGTCTATCATTCTTCCCATCACAGCATCTACCCTTCCGTTCTGATGACTGTTCAGCCTTAGCCCAGGTCTGTGTATGTATCCATCTCTCTCATTTGTTTATGCAATTCACCTTCTCATATTGGCCCCAAATAAATTTGAAAATTATGCAAGGTCTATGAATAGAGGAACATGAACAAAACATGCGTATAATTTTATAAAATTTTTCTTGCACTCATTTGATGGCTATCACTAGAGAAATGGAGTTAGTTTTCACTTCCAAAATACCTAAGAATATGCGGCTGCTGAGGCTGCACAGGGTGGCAGCCAACATGTTCCAGGGCGCAGACGGGTCCGGCTCCATGAACCCCCCTCGAGGAGAATCAAGCAACCTTTTTGGAAGCCCAGAAGAAGCTGTTCCTTCCAGCAAGACTAATATGATGTCATCTAATATTTTTGGAACAACTGAAGAACCTCAAAATGTACCCAAGAGGACAAATCTTCCAGGGGTGAAAGGAAGTGGCATCTTTGATGAATCAACTGTGCAGACTCAACAACATCTGAACCCACCTGGTGGGAAGATCAGTGACATTTTTGGGTCCCCAGTCACTGCCACTGCACCCTTGGCACATCCAAACAAACCCAAAGATCACATTTTACTCTGTGAAGGTGAAGACTCGAAATCTGTCTCGAAAGCTGCAGCAAGCTCCGTGCCCAGAGAAGAATTAAGTGAGAAGGACAGCCCAAGAGTGAATTACGCCAAGATACCGGAGCCCACACCCACAGGTGACAGCCATGAGCCTAGGCTGGGCCCACAGCCTCATTCCCACAACAAAGTCCTAAACACACCAGGAGGCAAATCCAGCATCTCCTTCTATTGAGAGGCTCCTGCTCTGCCTATAGCCAGACCAGGCACTCAGAAATAGGGTACTGAATGTTAGCATTCCCTTTAATCCAGATGTCTTGGGGTGGGTGAGGGTTTGTCACACGTGTGGGGCTGGCTGCTCATAGGCCTTGTTACTATGGGGAGAGCTGCACAGAGGACTGTGCCTTCTAGAGTGCCAAGGAATATATCTGTGGGAATAAAGCTAGACACTGTGATATCCACTCTCCATTGCTCCATCTAGAGCAAAAACTAAGGAGGGGGACGGCAGGAGAAATGGTGCCCAGTAGCAGGAGGATTGGTGGGGTCTACCTCATCCTTGTAGTAGTCTGCTGGCTGATTGGGCATGTAGGAACAGTTGAAAAAAACCCAGACTTGTTCCTTGTTGGATGGTGGAGAAACATATAAGCAGAAACTCTGAAATGGGATGGTGTCTACATTAAGCCCTCTCTTTCAGAGAGTGCTTATCACCAAAATGGCTTCCACTTCTGGGATTACCTCTGAAACCCATTATCTCCTTTTTGTCATCATACAGTTTTGAAATATTCGGATTGCTGTAACAGTTAACAGAAACCAAACAGTTATCCTCAGTCTTGTCCTGTGTGGGTGTTTTACCCTGATGCTCTGAGTTGTACCGTTCATCTAAAACCATAGCCCAGTCTCCGCTAGTAGACTGTCTTCCCTCTGCAGGAGCAGGCTTGGTTCTTAACACCAGGTTTGTTTGTGAATTGTCTTTTGTTTCTCTCATCAGCCTTAAGTCTAGACCTTTGTTCCTCACCAGTTCTCCCAACTATGGTTCTTCCTATACATGAGGCCCCTGGCTTCTGTAGGTCTTAAAACATCAGATATGTCCTGGTGATGTGTGTATTCCATTTTCTTTTCTTTTCTTTCTTTTTTTTTTGTTTTGTTTTTTTTTTTTTGGTCTTTTTGAGACAGGGTCTCCCTGTAGCCCCAGCTGCCCTGGAACTTGCTCTGTAGACCAGGCTGGCCTTGAACTCACAAAGATCCGCCTGCCTCTGCCTCCCAAGTGCTAGGATTAAAGGCATGTGTCACCACGCCCAGCCCATTTTCTTTTCTTACTTTGATCCTATAGTTGGTGGGAGAGCTGCTAAAGGACCTCCAGTTGTTAGGTTGATTTCTTTACCAACATCTGAAAAGCTGTTCTTAAGTATAAATACCTATGGATTCCATTTCTGACACCTAGAAAAATGTTACTCGGGTATACCAAAGCAGAAGAGCTGCCTTGGCCACCTTTAAAAAGCTTCAGACCACCACCACACTCATACTTAGGCCTAAAGTCACAACTGTCATTTGACAAGTGATACTGGGCTGGTACAATTATGTTACCTCATCTGTCAGGCAAAGGTCCCTCGTGCTCCTTCCCAAAGGGCTCAGGCCTTAATTCCCTGCTTCTTCTCTGATGGGGATCTGTGGGAAGAGGTTCTGAGTGATGCCACTTTTGCTTTGAGTGCCTACAAAGCTCACAGCACATGTCAGAAATAGCCTCATGACATTTTGGAAAAGCAGCAGCTCCACGGTCACATTCGTACTGACCTAGATGGTGTAAGTGCCTGCAAAAGCCACCTGCCAAGCTCTGTTTCCTATACTCAGTCCATTGAGGGATTTGCACATGGCTTTTTCAACCAAACAGGGTTTTTTTTTTCCTCTTCAGTTGGCCTCTAGACTGGAGCCAAGAAACTGTATACCGTGTGATTCCGCAAGAACTCTAATGTGTTATGGTTCAAAGTCATTTATGAGAATGTTGTTTAGAATGTGGAGCATTTTTTTCCATTTAAGAAAATGTTATAAATGATGTTTATTTAACCCAGACACTAACTTGTTTAACTTATAAGGAGCTAATACAGTGAACCAGCTTTTGTAGGAAATTATTTGTGAATTCCAAATTGGATTGTCAAGAAGAAATCCAACATCACTCTGCCGGCCCTGAGATTAGCCCAGTGAGAGGAAAACTTCTAGGTCCACCCCCAGCAGCAGCTGCCTTACTCAACTCCCCATCTTCTCATCTCCTCTGAAACTGAGCTCAAGACCTGAGCAATCTGCTTCCTATAAGGAGCAAAGGTCCAGTGGTACACGGTTTTCTTCTGCATTTGGAAGATGTTGTTTCTATTGGGGATTGCCTGTATGTGGACATATCCTGTTCTCATCCTCCAAGCTGCATTAAGAAAATATTAGTCTCATTTTTTAAGCCTTAAATTTTTTTTAAGTGCATTTGGTGCCAACATTTTTCTAGAGCTGCTTCAGAACAAGAAACCTTCACGTCACAATGTAATTTTGATAGGAATCTTTTGTTATTTTTATGTGGCAGAATTGGGTATAACATTTTAATTAAACTTAAAAAAATACCTAAGAATACATGCCTAATAAATTCCAACTAAAATATACAAGTCATATATTGGACCCTTACCCTAAACCCTAAACCTTACAAACTAGGATTCAGAAAAGGTTATAGATCGGGTTCTCAGAGCTTGTTTGCTTATTCTGATGATTTTAATTTTAAGAATAAAAATGTCGCTAGTGTTCTAAAGCTCAGATTTAGAGATGCTGAGAAATGCAGTCACACCTGCATGAGAGTTTCCCCTCCAGCTTTCAATGACGTCCTGAGGAAAGGCAGATTCCAACCTCTTGTTTTGCCTTTCCACTCATGTCCTTGTGCTGCCCATCTCTCTAGTTTACCCTCTACATTTCCTTCATGCCTCTGCCTCATTTTATCATAATTTACTTTCACCCAGCACTTCAGCTCTGGCATGGAAATGTCAGGCCCAAGAAACCTACCACAGAGGGACTAACCGGTCCCATCTCTAGGCAAAAAATTCTAGGTTGTTTTTTTTTTTTTAATTTTTTATTTTATTTTATTTATATGTATGAATGTACTGTCTGCATGCAAATCTGTGCACCCGTGTCATGCAATGCCGCGGAGGTCAGAAGAGGGTGTCGGATTCCCCTGGAACTGGAATTCTCCTGGATTTGGAGTTTCAGACGGTTCTCGGCCTCCATGTGGGTGCTGGGGATCAAACCCGGGTCCTCTGTAAGAGCGGTCGGCGCTCTTAACCGCTAGGCCATCTCTCCAGCCCCGTTTTTTTTTTTTTTTTATAATAGTGGAAACTGTTTAGAAAGAAGGACTGGATTTCAAAATACTCATTCTCCCCAGTGCCCTCTGGTTGCCTAGACCTTGTTTTTCAGCTGTCCATAGTGACTGCAAATCCAGGGGGTCAAAACAACAACCAGGGGCTTGCATAAGACCCCAGAGTGTGCCACTCACTGTTTATCAGAGGCTCGGGCCTGAGAGCCAGATTCTGCTTTTGTTGTTTCAACCTCTGAGTTCCAGAGGTGTTCTGAAGGTCTTGGGGCAGGGGCAGGAAGGGTGAATCCTTGGCCTGGGAATGGAGAAGACTTCATCAGAACTGTAGGGAGGGGGCAGGTCCTGGAGATGCACAGAAGACAGAGTTGAAGACTTTGAGAATGCTTTTTTTATTGATGTTTTATGTATTTCATACATCATTTTTCATTTCTGTTCAGGCATATTCCTCTATCCTTCCCCCCACCCCACCCCATCCCATCCCAGATCATGCACTCTGTCATAACTCTCCTGCATCTTTCTCTCAGTCTTTTTTTATGCTTAGGAATTCACATTTTCCTCCATTAATTTCATATTATTCTAAAATATGGATACATACTCTCTACCCATATTCAGTAATTACAGAGTCTGAAAATAATTGGTGGGTGGATTCTAGAGCCCATTTAGAGATTCACATTATAACAACCTAGTTGCTTTCAGATAAACCAAAAATATAACCATACTGTCGTTCAGCTTGCCTTTTGTCTGGGGGATTTGGTGTTAGCATCCATAAATGAGGGAAACCATTCTCCGTTTGTCTTTCTGGGACTGTGTCACCTGACTCAGCATAATGGCTTCAAGCACCATTCATTTACCTGCAAAGTTCATAATGCCATCCTTCTTTACCGCTGAATAGTACTCCGTTGTGTCGATGTACCACATTTTTGTCATCCACTCATCTGTTGAGGGCCATATGGGTTGGTTCCAGCTCTTTGCTATTGTGAAGAGAGCTGCAATAAACATGGGTGTTCATATATCTTTGCGGTAGGATGAGTCTTTGGGGTATATACCCAGGAGTGGTACGATTGGGTCAGGTGGTAAGCTCATTCCAAGTCTTTTAAGGGTTCTCCATGCTGCTTTCCATAGTGGTCATACAAGTTTACATTCCCACCAGCAGTGGAAGAGTGTTCCCCTTTCCCCACAACCCCTCCAGCATCTGTTGTCTTTTGTTTTCTTGATCTTAGCTAGCCGTACTGGAGTAAGATGATATCTGAGAGTGGTTTTAATTTGCATTTCCTTAATTATTAATGTTGATGAACACTTGCTGGTTTACCTTCAAATGTGAAGAAAATAGCATTTTTTTTTTTTGTCTTTTTGAGACAGGGTCTCCCTGTAGCCCAGCTGTCCTGGAACTCACTCTGTAGGCCAGGCTGGCCTTGAACACACAAAAATCCGCCTGCCTCTGCCTCCTGAGTGCTAGGATTAAAAGCGTGCACCACCACACCCCTCTAAGAAAAACAGCATTTTTTTTTAAGCTTGGAAAGCCAATGTTACCATCATTATTTAGAGTTGAATAAATGAGATTCTCTTGCATGGTGAGATACCTGTGACCTTAGCTGTGGGAGGATGAAAGCAGAAGGATCAGAGGTCAACTTCATAGTGACTTCACGGACAGCCTGTGCTTTCCATGAGAGAGGAAAATAAGCAAAAAAAATGTGATAGAGATTACTTCTGAGATTTAAAAGTCTGGGAAATTTTACCTCAAGTGCTAGGAGTCAGTGATTACATTATAATTTTTAAAAACTCTTCTAAATTTGGAGTTATTTATGTGTTCAATACTCATTTCACATGTTGTTTTTCATGAATTATTTTCTCCTCATCCTATTGCATTATCTTAAAGATGACTCTACTTACATCAGTCAAATTAATAAAATTTCTGTATTTAAAAAAGCAGTCCCAGTACCTAATCCACAAAGATCATCATTTATCCCAAAATCAAGACTGTTTTGTCTTTGCTTTTTTCCTCTCTCATGATTTGTTTGATGCGTATTTATGTCAGTCCAGGTCAGGTTCTCCATACTGAGTACTTAATTTCCTTTGATCATAACAGATGTTTCTAAAGAAAGAGGGCTCACCTTCATACTAATAGTCTTTCATGAAAAGAAATCTCCAACCTTAGTTTGATCAATCCAATACCCACATGACATTCATCAGCTCCTGCACTGAGCACTTCGGGGAGGGGGAGTCTAAAAAATGGAAGCACACTCTGCTTGCTTTGCAAATTTAGGACCTAGTAAAGCAAGAAGTTATGTATAAATGCCCACAATATAGACTAGCATTAGTCTCCTAGCACTTGAGAGGTAGAGGTAGGGGGATCTTTGTGAGTTCAAGGCCAGCCTGGTCTACAGAGCAAATTCCAGGACAGCTGGGGCTACAGGGAGACCCTGTCTCGAAAAGATTAAAAAAAAAAAGATAAAAGAAAAGTACTCTAGAGTGAGTGAATAAATATATATGAAAATGAGTGGATTAAAATGCAAATGGTCATATGGGAAGACAAAGGTACTTGTGTTTAAAATTAAAAGGAACATGTTATAACATCAGTGGTTACAAACCAGACTAAGATGGACAAGATATCAGTAAGTGAGGACTACAAAGGAAAATAGACTTAGATGTGGAAATGATACAAGCAATAACATTAGAAAAAAGTTCTACATTTTTTAAGCTGATCTATTAAAACAAAGCCAATGATCTTGGGGGAAAATAAGAAATAAAAATTGGAGTGAAGTTTTGAAGACCCTCAAACATCACATTAGGAAGGTCATCCTAAGACAGGTCGTTGTTCCCCTGTAGGGAATAGAGTCCCTTGACAGATAAAAGCATGGGCTTTGGTTACGGATTCTGATATTTATTGTGTGATGTTGGTTATTCAGCTATGAAATGGAGATAATGATGATGGCAAATAGTTGGAGGAGTAGGTGAATGCTTAGATCAGTTCCTAAATGTATGTAGGCTTCAGTCAGTGTTTGCTATTATTGTTATTCTTACTACTACCAAACAAGATAAAGGACAAACAAAAAAACTTAGGCAAGAGTGTTCTCTGTTTCCTTTTATTTAAAGACTGAATTAATGTTAGAAAAGTCCTCAAAGAAAAATAATGCCAGACATCGTGGTGCATGCATGTGATCCCATCACTTGACCGTTTGAGGTAGGAGGATCAAGGAGCTCAAGGTCAACATGCGCTATATGAACACCTGTTTCAAAAAACAAAAATAAATAATAAAGAAGCAACAGTCATAAACCATTAAAGATTTAGATGTGTGTATTATAAGCATTTCCTGAGAGGCAAAGATATTGTTTGCAACTTAGATGGCATTCCTAATGAGTATTCATGTGATACAGAAAATAAAATTACAAAGACTCAAAAATGAATTCATATGATGAAATTTATTTTAGGATATGAAAAATTTTACTATTTTATTATCTTTAATTTTATTTTATATGTATGAGTGTATTGCTTACATGTAAGTGTGCCTCTGTCATGCAGTGCCCATGGAGGTCAGAAGAGGGCATCATATACCCTGTAACTTGAGTTATAAAGAGTTGTTAGACATCATGTGGGTGCTGGGAACCAAACCCAAGTCTTCTGCAAGAGCAGCCAGTATTCTTAACCACTGAGCCATCCCTTCAGCTCTGAAAATATATATTTTTTAAATTTCTTACACTGTGCTATTTAGCCATCAACAAATTATATTCACACATTCATTTATTCACCATACAGTATTTTCAAATACTCTTACATTGTAGTAAAATTTCTTAGACATGACACAAACTATAGACAGCAAAAATAGAATAACTGAACATCATGTAAAAGTTTCAGTTTTCAAAGGATACTAGCAAGAAAGCAAATAGTGGGGGGTTTTTTATTTACTTTTTATGTGTATGAATGTGCTGTCTGCATGTAGGTTTGTGCATCCTTGTCATGCAGTGCCTCAGAGGTCAGAAAAAGATGCTGGATTCCCCTGGAACTGGAGTTAAAAACAGTTCTCAGCTGCCATGCAGGTGCTGGGGATAGAACCCAGGTCCTCTGCAAGAGCAGTCTGGGCTCTTAACCACTAAGCCATCTCTCCAGCCCTGTAAATAGTGTTTTCAAATAAGGTAGCTTGTAAGGAATTAGCATCCAGAATATTAAAAAAAAAAAAAATTACCGCTCACCGGGCATGGTGGTGCATGCCTTTAATCCCAGCACTTGAAAGGCAGAAGCAGGTGGATCTCTTCGAGTTCAAGGCCAGCCTGGTCTACATAATGAGGTCCAGGACAGCTGGGATTAAAGGGAGACACTGCCTCAAAAAGACCAGAAAAAAAAAAAAAAAAGTTACTGCCCTAACAAAAACCAAAAACAAAGTAAAAATTGTGTAAAGAATGTTGTGATGGTTAATCCTGGGTGTCAACTTGACTAGACTAAGGAACAAAGAAGAGAAAAAGGGTCTTCGGATTGGACCACCTCAACCTGGATGGCCCACCCCAAATGTGGGCGTTACCTTCTGCTGGCAGACAGTATTAAAGGCCACAGCAGAGGGAGCTGGTCCCTTTTTTTTCCTGTGGCTTGCCTCTCTCTCACTGGTGAGTTTGTCTTGCTGCTGTGATCAACCCTTTGGATCCCAGCATGTACTGAGACCACCAGATCTCTTGGAATCCACCCGGCCTTCAGCACCAGATTGGGACTACTGAGACATCCAGCCTTGCGGACTGAGCAGTTCCCTGGATTCTCAGCCTCTCCAGTTCGGCACGGCTACTGTTGGACTACTTGAGCTCTGTCAAGTGAGCAAATCAATAAATTGTATGTAGCTATAAATTCGTCCTGTTGCTTCTGTTTCTTTAGAGAACCCTGACTAATAAAAATGTTTAGTAGACATTTCTCCAAAGAAGACAAATAAGCACAGAAAACAATTTCTTTTGTTCCAATTGGAGAAATACAAATGGAAATTTAAAAATAGCATTAAAAGGTCTATTGTAAAAAACAAACAAAATAGAAAATAATTTGTTGAGGTGGATGTGGAAAATGTAGGACCCTGTGCAATTGCTACTGGGAATGTAAAATGGTGCACCTGCTGTGGAAGGCAGCATGGAAATTCCTCCAAAATCGAAATTCTAGCTGTAGCTATGTGCTGAAATGAATGGGAGGCATGGGCTCCAGCAGACGTGCGCACACTGATTGTCATAGTGGCCTTATATACAAAACTTGTTTCAAATCTGGAAACAAGTCCAGTGTCCAGCAACAGATAAATGGGTTCACAAAATGTGATATGAGCATTCAGACTTAAAAAGGATTCTGCAGGGGCTGGAGAGATGGCTCAGTGGTTAAGAGCGCCAACTGCTCTTGCAGAGGATCCGGGTTCGATTCCCAGCAACCACATGGTGGCTAGGAACCGTCTTGAACTCCAGTTCCAGGGTGAATCCAACGCCGTCTTATGACCTCTGCGGCATTGCACTACATGGGTGCACCAACCTACATGCAGACAGTACATTCTGCGATTGGGGTTAATGGTGAAACTACAACAATATAGACTGGACACTCATTTGATCAACTTGATTGAACATACAAGCCCCCCCTGCTGGATGGTGGGACCCATGAGCTGTGTGGGTTTGGGCACAACTGCTTGCAAATTGGTTTTACATGAAGGATGCTTGTACTCACAAATTATCACTTATTGTTAAAAAAAATGAAAACAAAACAAAACAAAAAAGCAGAGAAAGATGCAGAAAACTTACGGCAGAATTCATGATCTGGGATGGGTACGGGTGGGGTGGGGGAAGGGAAGGGGATATATGCCTGACCTGAATTGGAAAATGATGTATGAAATACACAAAGCATCAATAAAAAAAATGAAAAAATAAATAAAAAAATAAAAAAGGATTCTGCAATATGAATGATCATTGTTAACAATAGGCTAAGTAAAACAAGTCATACACAGAGGGACAGAAACTATGTGTTTCTAATCACATGAAGTCTCTGGAACAGCCTAATTGATAGTGACAGAGAGTACTATTATTATGGCTAAGGAAGGGAATAATGGGGAATTATTCTTTAATTGGTACTGAGTTTTAGCTTAAGATATCAAATGTCTACAAGTGGATGGTGGATGGATATATACCACTGACTTATACACTTAAATTTTGTTAAAGGGGTAGGTTTCTGCTATGTATATTTTTTCCACAAGTATTTTCTGTGGATGTCCACCACCCAGAGCTGGTACAGCTAACATTTAATTCTACATCACGCATCACATCTCTGATTTAACATATAACTTACAAATGGCCATTATGTTGACAATTTCCAAATGTATCTTCCACCCTTTCCTGAATACACATATCACCTCTAGTTACTTTTTAATTTTTATTGAAGTTTTGTGAATTTCATACAGTATGTTTTATCATATATATACCCCCTCCCCTATTTGCAACCCATCTTTTACACCCCCCCCATATATCATGGACTCTTTGTATAATATCCCTATAGAGTAAAGTTTGTGTAAAAGATCCTGAATAATAGAGTTCAGAGACATTTTGTTTTCAACATGTTATTTACTTTAAATATAGTAATAATTTTAACCTTAAAATCCTTAAATGCCAGTAATCCACAGAGCAAATAGAATAGTCTCATTACTCCCAGATAATACCAGTATGTAGGTTTAACTGCAGAGATCAGAAAACGTGAATAAACAGGAAACAAAGTGAGTGACTACATGACGAGATTCTCCTTAGAAGGTCCACAAAGTGGTCTTAACATGGATTGTATCCTGCTAATTCAATCATTTCATTGTCTGTCCTAGGAAAGCACTAACTAACAAGAAGGATTTGCATTTTGTGTGGAATAACAAGTTTATCATAAAAGTTACAAATTTCTCTTTTCTCTGCTTCAAATGACTAAAATTGTGTTTATTTGTTGTTCAGAAACTTCAGGAACCTGAAGAGAATTTTTTTCACCACAGAGCTTTACACCTTTCCCTTGTCTCTTCCCTTTGTCATATCTCCTGGAAAAAAAAAGAAAATAGGCATGACCCTAAGTGTGGCTCTGAAAGTGTGGCTCTGTAAAGACATCCATCTGTTCCTCTTGTTGATTTCCTTTCATATCTCACGGGTCTGGGACCTCCAAACACATTTCTGTTACTGTCAATACTAAGAACCAAGAGATCTTTTTTTTCATGTGTATGAATGTACTGTCTGCATGCAGGTCTGTGCACCCGTGTCGTGCAATGCCGCGGAGGGCAGAAGAGGGCATTGGATTCCCCTGGGACTGGAGTCAAAGATGGTTCTCAGCTGCAGATCTTTGGACAAGTAAACTCCACAAGCTATTGCCATATGTATGCTCAAAGGAATGGCCCTTGCCTGGTCCAGATCCTTTATCACAGAGGGGATAGAGATTGTTCAGCAGGAAAATACTACACCTGATATCAAAACAGTCATTTCCAAGATACAGGCCAGTTAGCAGAAAACAAAGCTCATCAAATTTGTGATGAATATGGTATTTTAAACCTGACCTTTCATATTGTGCCGGTATTTCAGAAATTGTTGTTTTTCATGGCTGTTTTCTTTCTCATATACTCTGCTTGATGTAAATGTAAATAAACAATATATAAGTTATACTAAAGGACATGATTCCTATTTATTTTTTCTAGGGTATAATGATAAGGTTAAAAAAAGACATAATTCCTTAGGCATGTCTCATGTAATACTCTCCCAAAGTTCTTACCTCTTCATCGTCCCCACAGAGCTGCTCCAGCTTCCCACACAGTCGATGCCTAGTGTGAGGCCAGTGCAGAGTGCATTCATAGCAATCCATTTGTTGTGCTTACTACTCCCCACACAATCCCACCTATACCCTTTCCTTGGTAAATAAGTACCTTCTACAACAGCAACAAGAATGAATACAAGATTTCCTTTTCTTTCTCCATTTTAGGAATAGTTTTAAATATCGAGATCATAGCTCTTGGACCAGAAATTCTGTTTTAACTCATTGGATTTTTTAAATTGCAGACATTATTTGATCCTTCAGCCAAGTCTGACAACTTCATTAGGTCATGTGCTTATCACAACAACAGGCCATAAAGAGGACAGAGTGTGAGATACTGTTGTGATAGACCTGATCAGGCTGTTTCAGGGAACATGGTGAAAGTATTTGGAGTTTATCTTGAGTTACCTGATATTGTGATAGTAATATTAACATGAGATCTTGGGAATAAGAAATGAAAAGGTTATGGTTTAATAATAATGTGTTTATGTATCAAGTTGACATGGGTCAATTTCACTGGATGTCTTCAGTTATCTACTTCACACACCTGAAAACAGGGAACTCACTTGGAAATTTCCTCTATCAGATTGGTGTGGGCATTACTGTGAGGCACTTTCTTGATTGATGATTCATGTGGGAAGACCCAGCCCACTGTGGGTGTTGTCACCCTGGGCAGGTGGTCATAGGTTGTATAAAAGTACACTGAATACAGGCCAAGGTAAGCAAAGCAGTAAGCAGTTTTCCTCTGTGGTCTGTGTTTCAGCTCCTACCTGCAGGTGCTTGTATTGTGTTCCTGTTTTGTCTTCCTTCAGTGATGGACTTTAAGGTGTAAGCTGAAACAAACCCTCTCCTCCCAACTTGGCTTTGGTCAAAGTTTATCATAGAAATTAAGAAGTCAAACTAGTAGACATATGGAAAAAATTTCTACTCTAGTATTCCAAAGGGATCAAATTATACTCACTACTAAACACTGCTGCTTTGTAGATTTGTAACAATAATTGAAGAATTCTTCTATTAGCTAGTCATTTTTTCTATTTATTATTAAAACTATTTTTATTGAGCTTTTGCTTAGAACCCCTCCCCCACCTCACCCCTCATAATTCCCTCCCCACTGGATTTCATGCATTCTGTCATAGATGTTAATTCCTATCTAGTCAAGCATTTGTATCCAAATACTCAGGTTAATCCACTGGAATCTAGTCAGCCTATCTAGAGTCACTCTCTTAAAAGTCTACTCTCCCTCACCCATCAGTAATCAGTTGTCAATAGTTCCTCAGGTAGGCTTTCAGCCTGCTGCCCATTTCTCTAGTTCTATGCTGAGTTTTTGTCTGATTGAGTCAGCATGGGTCTTCTGCATTTTGTCACCATTGCTGCAAGTTCATGTAAGCAATGCCCCAGAGGCTCGAAAGCTTCTGTTTCTTATGTTTATGGACCAACTCTGGCTATTCCAATCTTTCTGCCCCTTCTACTTCAATGGTCCCTGAGCCATGGGAGGGGGAGGTCTAATATAGGAGTCCTATTCAGGGTAAGCACTCTGTAGTCCCTTAATTTTTAAAACTTAGCCTGCTGCAGCCTTCCATGCTATAGCACTCTGTTTTATGAGGAATCTTTGCTGTTCAGAGTTAAGGGATGCACTAGTATTGTCTCTACTCCCCCACCCCACCCCCCATTCCACTATGTTCCATGAACCTTAGGTTTTGAGGTTCCACGGTAGATGTGTCACTTAGAGCTGGGCATCTCTCAGACATAAATTATCTGAATGTGAGCAGTTGTGGAACACTGTAATAGCCTCCATATGTTGTAAAAAGAAGCTTCTTTGATGAGCGCTATATAGAATACTTGTCTGTAACTATAAGGATCCATATTTAGCATACAGTAAAAATTTCATTTGCCTAGAGATATGGCAGAGATAGGGTTTTCTCTAGCATCTACAACTTCTCCAGCCATGTGTATTTGGCTATATTCACAGTGCCATCCATGAGTTTCTTCCCACTGAAAGGGTTTTAAGTCCAATTATAAAGCTATTGATTAGCCCTAGAAAAAATGCTGCCACTACTTGAACCAATAGAGATAATCTGTTGTGCTGCTTGCTGTGGTTGTTAGACTTTGAAACTCAGGTTGGAGCATTGACTGATTTTCTCCCTTAGCTCCTTGCATAGTATCCCCTAGAACTATGAGAGCTAGTGTTCGCGGAGGAGGTGCATAGGTCAATTCAAGCTCCATTGCTCCAAAACTTGTGTCTGAATTATGTTCTGTCTTCAGCCATAGGATCTTACCTTTAAATTCTAGGAAATAATTAAAGGCTGTGTCAATAGGCTGTTATTTGTGGAGTCTTTAGAGTACATTGACCACAACCTTAAGGGAGGATTCTCCTGTCTGGTACTGTATTCCTTGTTTTATAGCCTTCAGGTATACACATAAACTCATGTTCAGATATTGTGTGTGTATTTTTCAGGGGTGGGTGTTTCCCTCTGTTTTTCCCCTCCTCTGGTTCTTTATACCACAAGAACTTTATGTGTATCTTTTCTCTCTCTCCCTGCCTAACCTCCTTCCTTCCTCTCATCCCAGTGCCTCCATTTCCCCCTAATAATACCTGTCTACTATTATTCCCTCTCTCTTTGAAGACAACAAACAATGGATTTTATTTCTTAATTCCACTAGTCTGTGTCCTTTGACTAGGGAGTTGAGGCCAGTGACATTTAGCATTATTATTGAAAGGTGTGTATTGGTTGCTATCATTTTAATTTGTTTGTGTTCTTGGTCCTATTTTCTGTTTCTGTAATTATATCTTCCTTTGTTTTCTCTCTGTCAGCTCTTGGATACAGTCACATGTATCTTTGGGCCTTCAAGTATTCTTTGTAAGGCTAGTTTGGTAGACATGAATTCTTTCAGTCTATTTGTATCATGGAAATTTTTCTATTCCCCTTCAACTATGATAGATACTTTGGCTCTGTAAAGTATTCTGTGTTAGCATCCATGGTCAATCTAGAACTGGAAATACTTTGGCTTAAGCTCTTCTGGCTTTCATAATTTGCATTGAAAAGTCAGTTGCAATTCCAATGGGTTTTCCTTTGTAAGTAATTTGTTTTTCTCGAGTAGCTTTCAGCACCCTCCTTTGTTCTGTACATTTAGTTTTTTTCATGTGTGTATGAGTATATTGCCTGCATGTATGAGAGTGCGCTCATGTTGTACAATGCCACAGAAGTCAGAAAAGGGCATTAATCCCCCTGGAACTGGAGTTAAGGACAGTTCTTAGCAGCCATGTGGTTGGTGGGAATTGAACCTGGGTCCTCTGCAAGTGCAGTCAGTTCACTTAACCACTGAGCCATCACTCCAGCCCCACATTTAGTATTTTCACTATGATAGTCCATGGAGAGGTTCTATTCTGGTCTTGTCTAATTGGAGTTCTATATTCTTCTTGTATCTGTATAGCTATGTCTTTAACTTAGAAATTTTTTTCTTCTATAATTCTGTTGACAATCTTGTCAATGCCATTGAGATTCTTCTCCATCCTGTTTGACTATGATGCATAGATGCATTTTTTTCATAGTGGAACATATTTCTTGCATATTCCATTCCTCTGTGCTTTCACATTTTTTATAGTCTTTATTTGAGGAGTCCAGTTCTTCAACTTTGTCATTTGGGCTTCATATTCTGTTTCCATTTCATCCAATCTGCTTGCAAGGCTTTCTCCTATTCTTTCAAATTGACTTATTGAGTTTTAAATTTCATCTTCATTTTGACCTCAGGTTTCTTCAATATTTGTATTTTCCTAAGCTTCTGTCAAAAGCTTATGCTATTTGGGCATATGGAAGTCTCTGGTTGTGTGTCCAATAATAAAGTCTCAAAAAGACAAAAAAAAATAAAATCTATTCTGTCTTTGTTTAGTGGAAGTTTGGTTCTATTTATATCGTTGATGTATCTTGGTTGCTTTTAGGTCAGGTACGAAAAGTCAGTTTCTATGTGCTTCAGGTTCTCACAGGGTGGTAGGCTGGTCTGGGGTAGACAGTTTAGGAGTGGGGCCAAGGGAGAAACAGTGATGGGGACAGACTGCCAAGAGCCTAACAAAGGAAGCTGGAGAAACGAATGGGTCTGGGTGCAAGAGATCAGGATGCACTCAGAGGGCAGTCCAGAGACCTATGGCAGAATGAGCAGGAGCAGGCCTGTGCCCAGGGCTAGAAAGAGGATGGAGTGTAGGGAGAGAGCCTCTAATACCTATTATTGATTATACAAAACTACTCAAACTACAGCCATGAACAGAAGAAAGCTGACTATATAATTACTTTGGTTTATTTGTAATTAGTTTTATCTGAATGCTCTTCATTCAAGATAAAATCTTTCTTCTGTAATAGCATGCTGCATGATTAGAGAACCACTAAAGTCAGGCTTGGCAGTGCATGGCTATAATCAGCATTTGGGAGGCAGATGTTGAAGGTTCAGGAATTCAAGGCCATCTTCATCTCTTAGCAAGTTTACGATCAGGCTAGGCTTATATAAGAAAAACCATACCAGCCCTCCACCAAAATACAAAAAAATAGCTTATTGAAAAAAAATCAATATGAATTAAGCTTGAGTTTTGAAGAATAAAATATTAGCAGGAGTGTTATCTGTAATTTAAAAGTCAAAACTACAAATTCTTCCATTACATAAGCTACAAAACATTTTTGTGTGTCATACCAGGTCATCATTCTCTTGAGGCAATTGAAGACAAGCTCTCAGAGTGCCAGCTGCATCAGCATACGGTGTGAACAATGAATCTGAGAAATACGCAAGCTCTGAAAATAACCAAAGGTAGTCAATTTGGTTATGCTCCAACTGACTAAGAATCTCTAATAGAAGAGTAGTCGCAAATTATCAGTTGTAAAGAACTGAATGTCAGCGCCCCCTCCTTTCATTTATATGTTGAAATGTTACCCTGCCTATAATAGTGATTAGGAGGTGTGGTTTTTGAAGAGTAGTTACATAATAAGGGTGGGATCCTCATGAACAGAATTAACATTCCAATAAAAGGAACCCCAGAGACCATTCTTGTCCTCTCTCAACCAAGAGTGGATATAAAGAGAAATAGTGGACTGAAACTGGAAAGCAAATCCCTACAAGTCAGCACACTGATCACTGACTTGTAACTTCCAGAACTATGAGAAATAAGTTTCTGATATTTATAAGTTAATCTATTGGGTTTTTATGATAGACTAAACTGGCTAAGATATAGGACTAATTATAACATTTTTCTTATTTCAGCAATTATGTCGCAAACATGCATCGAACTTACACTTTAGAAGCATATAAAGTTGACCCAGTCATACCACTCTTGGGTATATACCCACAAGACTCATCTTATTGAAGAAATGCATGCACAGCTATAATTATTGCAGCTCTGTTCACAATAGCAAAAAGCTGGAACCAACCCAAATGCCCCTCAACTGACGAGTGGATAGAGAAAATATGGTACATATACACAATGGAGTTCTTTTTTTTTTTTTTTTAGTATATTATTCTTCATTTCACTATTTATTTATTTATTTATTTATTTATTTATTTATTTATTTATTTCTGTATGTGTATGAATGTGCTGTCTGCATGCAGGTCTGTGCACCCATGCCGTGCAATGCTGCGGAGGTCAGAAGAGGGTGTCAGATTCCCCTGGAACTGGAGTTCTCCTGGAATTGGAGTTTCAGACGGTTCTTAACCGCCACGTGGGTGCTGGGGGGATCGAACCCGGGTCCTCTGTAAGAGCGGTCGGTGCTCTTAACTGCTAGGCCATCTCTCCAGCCCCCTGGAGTTCTATGCGGCAGTAAAGAAAGACAACATCATAAACTTTGCAGGTTAATGGATGGAGCTAGAAGATATTATGTTAAGGGAAGTAACAGAGTCCCAGAAAAACAAATGATGAATGGCATCCCTCATCTGTGGATGTTAGTGTCAATAACCCAGTTGCAAATATTTCTGTGGGGAGGGATGCATATTAGAAAGAACAACAACAGAAAAGACTGCATCAAAAAACTAACTGAAATGGTGAATCTGGAGGGGTGGGAGGGGTGGGAGAGGGACACGGGTCTATATTCAATTAATGTATATTTAATTGATGTGAGTTTAACAAGTATCCAATTTTGCCCAAACTCTATCTACAAATTATATGGTATTTTAGGGCTTAGTAAAAGTAAAAATGTCTATATTAAACAACATTGGTTAAAATGTTTTAATAAAAATGGTAATACATTTAAGTTAATTGGAAATATAAATTGTTGTCCACATTTGTTTTACTTAAAATTTGTATAATAACTTTGGGATTAATGTATACAAATATTCTCTATAATTTTTGTGTTATACAGTATCATCTTGTAACATTCTCTTTTACCTGTAGGATAATTTAACTTAAGGAATTAAGTTTGCTTCCCAAATTAACAACAGTTTGCATAAATTTAATGACATTTACACCTTGATTTCTGCTTATAGGTATGTGTACTACAACTGCCTTTTTGAGACTCATGGGTCAAAAAAATAAAAACCTAAGATCAAAAAGGGGGGATACAGTTATATATTAAAACTTTTTGTCAAATTTTTCAAATTAAATTTTAAAACTAACTATGGGAAAAGATTTGTATGTTCCCACAGGTCAAACTGTCACCAACTTAATGGCTGAGAAAGAAAAGATACAGCTTTGCATTGTGCAGGATGTACCAAGAAATACCGGCAGAGAAGTTGGCCCATCTAAACATTAAAGGAAGAAAAGCCTCAGACTCCTATAGGCATCAAACATCTCTGTGGATCCTATTTGTAACAACTGTTTATAATGAGTCCTAATGAACTTTACCTTCCAGGTGCTGCAAAGGTTTAAAATGAGAGACTTTCTTACCTCCTTTTCATAGAACAAAGAAAAACATGATCGTAATGACGTCATTCTCTAACTGTGAATTAGAGCTGACTGTTATAGAGGTAATCTCTTATAAAACTGGTATAACTGCTTTCTTTAATTGACTAATAGACATAGGAACTGTGAAAAGGATTATTTTCTGTTCAGGGCCAAATATAATACTAAAGTCTTTTTAAGCTGTGCAGTTAAGCAAAATATATTAATACAGGAGAGCTCTGATATCAGAAATGGATTATTCTGCCAAGGAGATGTTGGCCAGGGGATCCAAGTCCCCCAAAAGGTAAAGGCTTCTTGCCTGTAAGCTGGGATAGCTGCAAGAAGAGAGGTGATAAGGCCCTGCTGTGGAAGACCTAATGTAAGCATGGCAAAGATGTATTGAGACCACACTTGCAAGTGTACAGTTGGTCTCTGGAATACCAGAGAGTGTTACCAAAGGCCACTAAACCAATAAAGCAAATATTGGTCTCCGTGAGTCAAGCAAGACTCCTCTGTCAGCATCAGCTACACTTCACCTGCCTGGAAATATGCAGCAGTGGCAGCCATATGTCTGTATATCCCAAATCTAAATGGCTATTAGCTCTCTCCTTGGAGGAATAATTCACGGCTGATGCCACAAACTTACATCCTCTAGTGGTTAGGAGATGTTATAAGCCACAGTGAGACCTTGTCATCTTTTACAGAAAGACTATAATTCATGGATTAGCATACCATCAAACATTTGTGTCTATACCAAAGTAACCTACCATAATAATTAGTACTGTTTAAATACCTATATATCTAATTGCTTGTGCTTCATTAGTAGGATTGAAAGGTTATTGCTGGACAAACTGTCAACCCATGAAAGGAAACAGCCTGAACTGATCAGAGTCCAAAATGACATCTCCAGAGAAAGTAGACTGTTTTGCTTCTTGCCCACCTGTGCCCCTTTTCTAAGCCTAGGGAGCAATGTATGGAAGAGGGGCCATGGTAGAATATAAGGGCTGTGATTGGGGTGAATGGTGAAACTACAGCAATATAGACTGGACACTTATTTGATCAACATGCTTGTACATACAAGCCCCTCCAGCTGGGTGGTGGGAGCCTTGGGCTGTGTGGGTTTGAGCATAGCTGCTTGCAAATTTGTTTTACATGAAGGATGCTTGTACTAATAACTTATTACTTATTGTTAAAAAAATGAAATAAAAAAAATTGAAAAAAAAGAAAGCTATTGCCATCCCTTTGTCAAAGTGCTATAATGCCCAAAACAAGACACCATCCAAGCATATGTGTTTGTGCCCATAGCATAATTTGTTATAATGGTTAATATTTACTATTTGTGTTTTATTACTATAATTAAAAGGAAACATCTAAACAAGCCACCAGTCCAATAAAAACAGAATTTGGACACACACACAAAAAAAAGCGTATAAAGTTATATTGAAAATAGGTAATTTATTGGTCTATGGGTTTGTTTTTGTGCCATGGAACAAAATTGAAGATCTAAACTTGAGCACATACAATTTCAGCCACCTCATATTTGACAAAGGGGCCATGAAAACTCAATGGAGGAGAGACAGCATCTTCAGCAAATGATGTTATCAAAATTGGATTACCATTTGTAGAAGAATAAACTCTCACCCTGTACAAAAATCAACTCCTAATGGATCAAAGACCTCAACATGAAACCCATAATTCAGAAGGTGATAGAAAAAAAGAAAAACATTGGAAATAACCTACAAGACATAGGCATAGAAAAGGACTGTCTAAACCAGACACCAACCACACAAGAAATAAAGTCAACAATTGACAAGTGGGACCTTATTAAACTCAAAAGCTTCTGTACAACAAGAGAAACAATCAAGGAAATGAAGAGAAAACCCACAAAGTTGGGGGAAACCTTCACCAGTGATAGATCTGACAGAGCATTAGCATTCAGAAAATATAAACTACTCAAAAAAAAAGAAGAAAACAATTGATTTACTCAAAAGATGGAGTAAGAATTGAACAGATACTTTACAAGTAAGGAAGTAAAGATGGCTGAAAAACATCTTAAAAAGTGTTAAACATAGCTAATAATTAAGGATATGCAAATGAAATCCACTCTAAGATATCTCGCTCTGATAAGACTGTCTATGATCAAGAAAACAAAAGATACCAAATGCTGGAGAAGTTGAGGGGAAAGAAGAACACTCATCCACTGCTGCTGGGAATGTGAACTTCTATAATCACTATGGAAAGCAGTGTGGAGAACACTTACAAGACTCAAAAAGCCTACCACCTGACCCAGTCATACCATTCTTGGGTATATACCCACAAGACTCATCCTACTGCAGAGATACATGCACATCCATGTTTACTGTAGCTCTTTTCACAATAGCAAAGAGCTGGAAGTAACTTAAGTGCCCCTCAACCAATGAGTGGATAAAGAAAATGTGGTACATTTACACAATGGAGTTCTATGCAGTGGTAAAGAAAGATGACATAATGAACTTTTCAGGTAAATGGATAGAACTAGAAGCCATTATGCTAAGTGAAGTTGTAACACATGATGAGTGGTTATGTGTTACAAAAAACAAATGATGAATGGCATCCCTCATTTGAGGATGCTAGCAATAAATCCCTAGTCATAAGGCAAGCTGAGCAACATTAATCTGAAAGCAAATGGGTTCTTATTTTGTGAATCCTTTAATGGGTTCTAGAATTAACCTACCACTTATTTTGAGTCTTTGTAATTTTGGTACATGGGTAGAGGGTATGTATGCATATTTTAGAGTAATATAAAATTAAAGGGGAAATGTGAATTTCTAAACACATTTTGGAACTAACAGTTTAGTTTAAGATGTCATAATTTTGGTACAGGTGTGATGTCTATATAAGCATATTTTGAATCAATACAAATTGGAGGGAAAAACAACAAGAGGACTGGGTCAAAGAATTGAGGGAAACAGTAAAATTCTGTCCCAAACAATAAACCTCTGCATAGAAAAACTTTAAAAAGACTGAGAAAAAGATGCAAGATATGTATGGCAGAATGCATGAACTCAGATGGGGTGTGGGGGGCTTGGAAAGGGGAATGAGTCTAAATTGGATTGAGAAACGTTATATGAAATTCACAAAACTTCAATATAAATATATAAAAAAGAAAATAGGTAATTTATAACAAAGACTCAATCATTGAGTGAAATAGAAAATCCATTTTCTGTTCATGAATATTTTAATTATTTTATTAAAATTTATAGAATACCCAGGTACCTGCAGCCAATGAGTAGAACCATAGAGAGGAACCGTATATGTGGATAGAAGGACAGCCAGTGGTGCACACACTCATTGCCCAGGTGGGGTCCAGCATGCAGGCCAAAGGAGTAACCCATCCCCCACTAACACACACACTCACACTACTTGTACTGTGGTGGAGAGTATAAACATGTTGGTGCTGTGGTGTGGTTTACTGTGGTAGGGAGGATCCAACAGTGTCAGTGATTCAAGGCTGCATAGCCAAATCTGAGGAAGAAACCAGCGGGAGGCAAACTGAGTGACCAACCAGTCCTCCATATTTACATTTGAGATTAGCAACAGAAGCCAAACAAACAAATGAAAGGGAAAAACAAAACCAAAAACAAACAAAAAAAATGAATACACATGCCAAAGACACAACAGAAAAACAACAATATGGGAAAAGCTCATAATAAATCCCCACCAAACTCAACGAATCCTGTAGAAGATTGCAACAATGAGATCTCTCTGGAAGGAAACCAAGATACCGACATTAGAAGAACAATTGTAGATATATCCAAAGACTATAAAGAACAAATCAGAGAAATAAAGGGAGAAAATGAAAAACTCATGAAGTAACTAGAAGGAAAGAATGATAAATTCCAGAAAGAACTAAAGGGAAAGATTGAAAAACTCTGAAAAGAACTAGAGGAAGAGAAATACAAACTCTGAAAAGAACTAGAGGGAGAGAACGGCAAACTCTGGAAGGAAGTAGAAACATTGTAAAGTCTCAGGCTGAAAGGAACAAAGAAACTGACCAGTGAAGCAAGGAGCTACAAAAAGAGAATGTAAAGCTCCAAAGAGAAGTGGAAATACTGAAGAAATCACAGGATGAAATGAAAAAGGAAATTGAACATTCATCCAATCAGCAGGAAAGGATGGGAAAAAGCCTCAGAAGCAGAATGGATGAAGCAGAAAAAAAGGATATCAGACCTACAGAATAATACAACCCAGTTAGAAACCTCAAGTAAAGATTATGAAAAATTAAAAAAAAGAAGAGTGGAACAACCAGGAAATGTGGGACACTATGGAAAGACCAAACCTCCGCATCATAGGGATAGAAGAAGGAGAAGCATTCCAAGAGAATGGTATTGATCAGATCTTCAACAGAATAATAGAAGAAAACTTCTGCAAACTGAAAAAAGACCCATAGAAATACAAGAAGCACACAGAACACCAAATAGACAAGACCAGAAAAGAAACTCCCCATGTCATATCATAGTTAAAACACTAGATGCTCAAAACAAGGACAAAATACTGAAAGCAACAAGAGAAAAACAGCAAGTTACATATAAGGGGAAACCCATCAGAATACTTAGTGCAAACAATGAAAGCCAGAAGAACATGGACCAAAGTATTCCCAGTGCTAAATGACTTTAGATGCCAACCCAGATTACTATACCTAGTAAAAATATCAATCATAGTTGAAAGAGAAAGAAAAATCTTTCAAAACATAAGCAAAATGAAAGAACACATGTCAGAAAAACCAACACTTCAGAAAATACTCAAAGCAATTCAAATAACAGAGGAAAAGAACAACTATCCTTAAGCAACCCAAGAGAGAAATTACCAAAGGCATAACAGAGTAAATAAATACCTAGACCATGAATGCAAATGAAAAATAAGTCAAAAGGAAACAGCACGCATCTCTCAATAATAACCTTAAATATTAATGGTCTAAACTCCCCCAATCAAAAAACAAAGACTGGAAGAAGGGATTAGGATAAAGAATCCGTCTTTATGCTGCCTACAAGAAACCCATCTAACCCTCAAGGACAGACACCACCTCAGAGTGAAAGGGTAAAAAAAATATTCCAAGCAAATGGTACCAAAAAACAAGCAGGAGTGGCTATTCTAATATCAGACAAAACAGACTTGTATTAGTCACTTTTTTGTTGCTGTGATAAAACCACCATGAGCAAGGGAACTTATCAAAGGCAGAGTTTATTTCAGCTTATGATTGATGGTTCCAGGGAATCAGAGTCCATTGCAGCGGGAAGCATGGTGGCCAGGGCTGGAGCAGCTTGAATAACTATTAGTCACTTTTCTGTTGCTGTGATAAAACCACCATGAGCAAGGGTACTTATCAAAGGAAGAGTTTATTTGAGCTTACGATTGATGGTTCCAGGGAATCAGAGTCCATTGTGGTGGGAAGCATGGTGGCTGGGGCTGGAGCAGCAAGCCGAGGGTCACATCTAGCAATGAGCACAGGAAGCTGAGAAAGACTGGAGACCGCAAGGCTTGTTGAACTCACTAAGCCTGCCCCCAGCGACATACTTCCTCCAGCACGGCCACACCTTCTAAGAACTCCAAGAACAGTGCCACCAACTGGAGACAAAATGTCTGAATACTTAAAGCCTATAGGGAACACTCTCATTCAAACCACCACATTCCACTCCCTGGCCCCCATAGGCCATATAAAATAGAAAATGCATTTAGTCCAACCTTAAAAGTCCCCATAGTCTTTACCAGTCTCAATTCTATTCAGAAGTCTATAGTCCAAAATCTCTTCTGAGACACAGGCCAATCTCTTAACTGTAAGCTCCTGTAAAATCAAAAGGCAAATTACATACTCCCAACATACAGTGGAACTGAATATGCATTCCCATTCCAAAAGAGGGGAATAGAGGCGTAGTGAGGAAATACTAGACCAAAACAAGACTGAAAACCAGCAGGGCAAACACCAAGCCCAGTAACTCCATGTGCGACTTCTGGAAATTTACTTCCAAAGGGTTTAGATGGCTCAGCTCTTCCAGGATTGCATGCAACATGGATATCTTCCTTTCAAAATTTGGAGGATTATCTGGGTCTGGTCTTGCCCTGAAGGTACTATTTCTGTTGTTTACTTGTAAATCTCGAGGCCTCTCCTTAATCACTTTAATCTTACTTTTTCCATTGTTTACTTGTAAATAGCTAGGCCTCTCCTTAATCACTTTAATCTCCTTATCAGAAGGAACCTCTCCTTCACATGCCTTGGCCCCACCTTTAATCTTCCTAGTGCAGCTTTCAGATCCAAAGTGTACATTCTGCATTTCTTTCTGCCCCATCTGCTCTTCTTCACTGTAGATCTGTACAATATTCATCATTAATAGCCACACCACCATTTCTACATTAGGCTGTCTTGAAACATCATTCCCCAAAGACATTATTAGTCCATTGATTTTCAACTTAGCATCAGGCAAGCATTTGGGCTGTGGGCAAACAGCTGCCAGTCTCTTTATCAAAATATCCCAGTTGCTGCCTAAGTCTTTATTTTCCTCTGGAACTACATTTTTTTGCAGCAATGCTTTCTTCCAGACTTCTACTAGAATGGCCCATTAAGCTCTGCTTAGAGTAGTCAACAGCCTTTCTAGCCCAAAATTCCAAAGTCTTCCACATTTCTCCAAACATCCACATGGTCAGGTTCTTCACAGCCAACAGCCCACTCTCTGGTACCAGATAACTGTATTAGTCACTTTTCTGTTGCTGTGATAAAACCACCCTGAGCAAGGGAACATATCAAAGGAAGAGTTTATTTGAGCTTACAATTGACAGTTCCAGGTAATCAGAGTCCATTGTGGCCAGAAGCATGGTGACCAGGGCTGGAGCAGCAAACTGAGGGTCACATCTCAAAATGAGCACAGGAAGCTGAGAGAGAGAGACTGGAGACTGCAAGGCTTGTTAAACTCACTAAGCCTGCCCCCAGTGACATACTTCCTCCAGCACCACCACACCTTCTAAGACCTCCAAGAACAGTGCCACCAACTGGAGACAAAATGTCTGAATACTTAAAGCCTCTAGGGGACACTCTCATTCAAACCACCACAAGACTTCAGAGTAAAATTAATCAGAAAAGACAAAGAGGGCTATTATATCCTTATCAATGGAACAATTAACCAGGAAGATTTCACAATCTTAAATATCTATGCACCAAACTCTGGTGCACCAAACTTTATAAACACAATCCTTCAGGACCTTAAGACACAGATTAATCCCAGCACATTAATAGTGGGGGACTTCAATACCCCACTGACCCCCCTGGATAGGTCAGCTGGACAAAATATACAAAGATACATCAGAACTGAACAATACAATACACCAAATGGACCTCCCAGATATCTAGAGAATATTCCACCCAAACACGAGAGAATATACTTTCTACTCAGTGCCCCATGGAACATTCTCCAAAATTGACCACATAATGCAACACAAAAGAAATGTCAACAACTACAAAAGGATTGAAATTATTCTATGCATTCTATCAGACTACAGTGCAATAAAGCTCAATATTAACACCACGGTAAGCCGTACTAACTATAAGAACACATAGAGACTAAACAACACAATCCTGAATAATGAGTGGGTCAGGGAAGAAACAAATAATGAAATAAAAGCATTCCTGGAACTAAACAAAAATAACAATACAACACAATAAAACCTGTGGGATACATTAAAGTCAGTCCTAAGAGGGAAATTTATAGCCCTAAGTGCCCACATTAAAAAAGAAATCAGAAAGAGAACAAATAAACCTTCTAACACTGAGGCTAAAAACACTTGAGAGACAACAACAAATGAACACTAAACTCAACAGGCAGGAAGAAATAATAAAAATCGAGCAGAAATCAATGAAATAGAAACAAAGAAAGCAATACAAAAAAAAATCAATGAATCCAAAAGCTGGTTCTTTGAAAAGATAAACTGTTAGGCTCAATCCACCACACTCACGCAAGAAAGGTGCCAGGGGGGCTACAAATAGTTGTAGATATAAGTTTAATTGAAGGTTAATTCAAGCAAGCAGAAAAGAAGCCACAACAACCAACAACTCAGACAGAGTTGGGCTGAGCACACTCCCATGGGACTGGAGGGCAGCAGCCTCGAGATCCAATTTCCCTTAGCTTTTATTTCCAGTTGGAGGTTTTTCATCATGGTCATGGTGACTCCTCCTCTGATTGATAAGATCTTGGTTACAGATCAATCAGTTTTTTATTATATGTATTCACCTGCTCTGGACTCTTTGTTCTATTGTTTTACCTGGTTGGGACCTTCCGTTCTCATAAAGTATTTAACTGTATGCTTTTTGGCAGAAGTTAAATCACTCTACTAATAAAGTATTGATTTATCTATGTCATGCCTTTGTTTGTTTTTTCTTTTTAAACTCTGGGGTGAACTCTAGGCCAAGATGGAGCCAACCAAGCTAAAATGGAGTCAGCTTGGTCCTCACATTCCCCCCTTTTAGTACTTTATAGAAACAAATCTTTAGTTTCCTTCCTCAGTTTCCATTGCTGGGAGAGGGTCATACTGGACTCTTAGAACCATCAATTGTACAGCCTTGATTCTTTATTGAACAAATTGAACTAATTTGTTAATAATGCATGGTCCAAAGGTGAGTAAAAGCAAGAGAATGACCAGGGGCCCTGGTACTGCAGATATAAGGGAGGTGAGCCATGGTGAGCTATGGAAGAAGGACTCAAACCAGCTTTGTCTTTGTTCCCGTTCTCTTTTTCTTTGATTTAAACTTTCTCTAACCTTTGCCATGGACTCTTTTACAATTCCAGACTGGTCTGCATAAAAACAACATTCTTCTCCTAAGGCAACACATAGTCCTCCTTATTGCATAAACAATAAGTCTAACCCCCTTCTATTTTGTAGAACTACTTCTGATAATGAATCAATGATTCCTGGAGGTGGGTTATAGAAGTTTCTATCTGCTCTATATCTATGTCTATAGCAGCTCTCAGGTTACTATAGTGAAAGCTCTGAGTGACTAGAGAGGGTATACCAGTTCCAGTACCCACTATTCCTATTCCCATAAGCAGGGCTAGGGTGGTGACAGAGACAGGCTCCCTTTTAGCTCTGCCCAGCATTGGTTACTTACTTAGATTACAAACTTCATAGATATCCTCCTCTTGATGGTACAATATTCGAGGGAGGTGAACTAAAATGCAAAAGTCTGTTTGGCTCAGGATGTGTCCATGAGTGCAAGCAGTCAGCCCATTAGTACAAACCCACCATGCCTGGGGTGGGGCCACATAATATTTATCTAATTTGAGTGTTAGACTAATAGTGTCACACATTTTTTTGATAATTGTTAGGGACATGTCCTATGCAGGCCCCTTGTCCTTGTACATTCTGGAGAGTTAGTCCATTTAGTTTATTCTGCCACCTACATTTAGTAGGTGCATCTTCTACTGTATAGTTAGCACTGTTAAAGCCAACTGCCTCATAATAAGGGGTTCTTACATCATAGCATAGCCAGCAATTTTGGGTGATGTTTGGGTCTGAAGCATTTAACAAGTTATAAATAGCTGACATAAGGTCCCATAATGAATCTGACCCAGAGTTAAGAATTTCCTTAGTGGCAGCAGGCAGGAGTTGGCCTCTGGGCCTAGTGGTTATAGGGGCCTTAATCACTTCCTTTGTAGGAGTTGGAGGATTTAGAACTTGGTTAGGGCCTTACTGAAAGTTTGCTTACAGATTGTATAAATAGTTGCACCATTATAAGGGTCCCTGGGTCTGACCAATATCTACCTTTTGCTCTAATGCCCCATATTTTTCCAGCTGTCCAGCCCTTATTATTCTTTCCTTGTTGAGTAAATCTAATTATTACTTTTGGGGGTAGTCCCCAACTGGGTTTACTCATTCTGAGTGGATGATTCAAAGATATTGATATCAAGTCCCCTCCTTTTGCTTCCCACCAGGTAAATCCAATAGTTTCACATCCCCAGGAGTGGCAGAAATAATCTGCAGCATTACCACACCCATGTTTGTCTTGGGAACAGGCATAAAAATAAGTAAGTAAAGGCATAACAATCACCAGGGCCTGTGATTATTGCAGTTAGATCACAAAAGGAAAACATAAGATCAGGCCACCACGTATCAAGGGTGCCACCTTGGAAGTTGAGTGGAGAATTTGCCCAGTGCTTACATCCTTAACAACCCAGGTCAGGTTTAGAGGGGCATGTGGATTTTTCCCTTGATACCCATTTCCAATCACACTTAAGATAAGGAAGATAACACAAACATAAGTCCAAACAAACACACCCCTCAGACTCTGCTGAGTCTTATTTTTAGTGGGTTTTTGTTGTCCCTTTTGACTCTCCATTGTGTAGTTGTCTCCTGTTCACCAACCACTAATTTGAGGTGCGAATGATGTATCCAAGGTTTAAGTCTATCCACCTTCACAGCCGTAGGTGTGGTGAGGATCACAGTGAACGGTCCCTTCCACCAGGGCTCTAGGGTCTCTTTATGATGTCTCTTTACCCAGACAGGGTCTCCTGGCTGAAAGGGATGAGGGTCCACTGGAGGCAGGCTGTGGACATGTCAGATCTGTGGGAACAGGTGGTCTTGATCTCTCTGAAGGGCCTGTAAGGACTTCAAGACATCTTGGTTAGTGACCTCTGCTAAGAGATCAGCCTTAAGTCTGGGGCAGAGAGGAGGGGGTCTTCCAAACATAATCTCATATGGGGTCAAACCCTGTAAATAGGGGGTGTTTCTTGCCCTTAGAAGGGCAAAGGGAAGGAGTGCCACCCAGTCTCCGCCAGTTTCCCAGGTTAATTTAGTCAGAGTCTCCTTAAGGGTCCGATTCATCCTCTCTACCTGTCCTGAGCTTTGGGGGTGATAAGCACAATGTAATTTCCAATTGGTCCCCAATATCTTGGCTAAACCTTGAATTACCTGGGATATAAACACAGGCCCATTGTCTGACCCAATAACAGTAGGAAGGCCATACCTTGGGATGATTGCATCCAATAACTTCTTGGCTACTACAAGTGCAGTCTCCTTCTTGGTGGGAAATGCCTCCATCCATCCTGAAAAAGCATCTACAAAAACCAGTAAATACCTTATCCAAATTTTCCAGGTTTAATTTCTGTAAAGTCCGTTTCCCAATAGACACCAGGAGATGTTCCTCTTTCTCTTTTTCCTGGGGATGTTGTTAATTGGCTGGTGGCATTTGTGGCCTGACAGGTTTGGCAACTGATCACAACATCTTGGACTAACTGATGAAGGTGGGGGATATGATACCTAGGAGCTATCAAGGCCTTGAGCTTTTTAAATCCCAGATGAGTTCCTTCATGTAGTTGCTTTACCAGAGTTCGACCTAAAGCAGTGGGCAGCACAGGCATCCATCCGAGGTGAAAGTCCATCCTTTTTTACTGGAGGTGTTTGGCAATTTGAGGATATAGGTTTGATCCTCTTTACTGTAAACAGGCTTTTCAGGGAGGACTGGGGAAGGCATAGACAAGGGAGCTACCATAGGCAGGTGCAAGGCTACTTCCCTAGCCTCTTGGTCTGCCATCCTATTCCCAACAGCCTCTGGGGAATGTCCTTTTTGATGTCCTGGGAAGTGGATTATGGCTACTTTGGTTGGCAACCAGATGGCTGCCAATAAGTCCAATATTTCTTGTTTATTTTTAATAGTCTTTCCCTCAGCTGTGAGGAGGCCTCTTTCTTGGTGTATTGCCCCATGCACAATGGGCTGTGGCAAAGGCATAGCGGCTGTCAGTGTAGATGTTAGCTGCCTTTCCTGCCCCGAGTCGAAGGGCTTCAGTGAGTGCAATAAGTTCTGCCCTTTGTGCTGAAGTGCCTGGGGGCAATGCCCTTGTCCACAATGTCCTAGTCCCATCCACTACTGCTGCCCCCACATACCTGATGCTGTTTTGCATGAAGCTGCTCCCATCTGTATACATAATAATGTCAGGAATCGGTAGAGGGATATCAGTGAGATCCTGTCTCAGTCCTTGGAGATGGCTCAGTATCTCTGAACTGTCATGAGGCTCGTGGTCCAGGTCCAGTGTTGGCAACAGGGAAGCTGGGTTAAGGGCTGCACTTGGAGCAAATCTTACCCTCAGTTGGTCCAACAGTAGAGACTGATAGTGAGTCAGTTGAGCATTGGACATCCATCTATCTGGGGGGCTCTTCAAAACCCTCTCAATGGCATGTGGGGTGGTAATGGTCAGGGGTTGGCCCAAAGTCAACTTGTCTGCATCCTTAGCCAATAGGACTGCTGCCGCTATGATCATTAAGCACTTAGGCCATCCAGTGGCCACTGGGTCTAGTTTCTTGGAGAGGTGGGCTGCTGGTTTCTGCCAGGGCCCTAGCGTCTGGGTCAGGACTCCTTTAGCCACTCCATTTGCCTCATCCACATATAGCTGAAATGGCTTACCCAAGTCAGGTAGCGCCAAGGCCAGGGCCTCCAGAAGCACCCTCTTGATGTCTTTGAAGGCTGCTTCTTGATCTTTTGTCCAGTTGAAGTTTCCTTCCAGCCCCCTTGTGGCCTCATACAAGGGCTTAGCCTTCTCCGCAAATCCTGGAATCCAGAGCCTGCAAAACCCAGCTGAGCCTAAAAATTCCCTGACTTCGCACTGAGTAGTCGGGGTGGGAATATTTAGAATAGTCTGTTTGCGGGCTTGGGAGAGAGCACGTCGCCCCCCTTTTAGTATGTAGCCCAAATATTGGACCTCTGTTTCACAGACCTGGGCTTTCTTGGCCGACACACGATGTCCCAGTCCAGACAATAGCTTTAAGAGTTTTATAGTGCCTCTCCAGCAGGCTTCATTGTCCTCTGCAGCTAACAGCAAATCATCCACATATTGTAACAAAGACACTTCAGGGGTAGTTAGCCTGTACTCACGGAGATCCCGGTGGAGAGATTCATCAAAGATGGTGGGAGAGTTCTTAAATCCCTGAGGAAGCCTGGTCCAGGTCAATTGTCCACTAAATCCTTTATCTGGATCTTGCCACTCGAAGGTGAAGAGGGGCTGGCTGATGGTACTCAGAGGAATGCTAAAGAATGCATCCTTTAGGTCCAGCATGGTATACACCTGTTGTTGGACTGGCAAAGAACTGAGCAAGGTATATGGATTAGGCACAGTAGGGTGAATATCTTACACCCTTTTGTTTACCTCTCTTAAGTCCTGGACTGGTTGATAATCTTGACCTCCAGCTTTCTTGACAGGAAGTAGTGGTGTGTTCCATGGTGATTGACAGGGTATTAATATTCCAGCCTCTCTGAGCCTGTCAATATGCTTTTGGATTCCAACTCGAGCCTCTGGGGACATAGGGTACTGTTTAACTCTGACAGGTTGTGCTAAAGGCTTAAGTTCTACAATGACAGAGGGTAAGTGACTGGCCAGACCTGGAGGATTGGTCTCAGTCCACACAGTAGACACAAGTTGTTGGAGCTGTTCAACCAATTGCCCTGGGGGAGGAGTTCAGGGCTCCTCATAAAGGCAGAATTCATCATCCAGGGTCAACACACAGACCACAGGCCTTCCTGGCCATTTTACAGAGGTCTTGCCTTCTGAAAAGTGAATGCTAGCTTTCATTTTTGATAACAAGTCTTGGCCCAGAGTGGATATGGGCAGTCAGGCATCACAAGAAAAGAATGTGCAACAGTCTGATTTCCTAGGTCCACAGTTATTTTGGTGGTCCAGGGATATAACTTAATGCCTGTAGCCCCTTGTATCAAGGTTTCTGAGCCTGTAGTAGCTCCCATTGGTCATGTAAGGACAGAGTGACTTGTGCCACTGTCAACCATAAAACTGATGGGTCTCCCCCCTACTTTCAATGTTAGCCTGGGCTCTGGGGGGAGTAGAGAGCCCTGACCCCCCTAATCTTCTTGGAGACCTTGTATCTCCAACTCTCCTTTGTCATCCTCTGTGGACATTCATTTTTCCAGTGTCCTTTTTGCTTGCAATAAGCACATTGGTCTCGTCCCAGCTTCAGCTGTGTGGGACAGGGAGGTGTTTTCTTACCGTTGCCTGGGTTCCACTCCTGTCTCACTCCTGGATGAGTAGCGACCATGCCTCACTGCATCCATAAGCTCCCTCATGGTTTCTCAGTGGTTGCAAGTAGGATTTTGGCTAGGTGTCTGGTTTGTCTTTCATCAGGAGAGTATCGATTGTTGAATGTTCTCATGGAAATAGCCATGAGCTCTGACAAATTTTCCCCTCAAATCCTTCAATCTTTTTTCTGATATCTGGTGCAACCTGACTTACAAAAGCTACATTTATAGCTCTCTGATTTTCAGGAGCCGTAGGGTCTATTGGAGTGTAAGTGCAGTAGGCATCCAACAGCCTTTCTAGGTAAATGGCAGGAGATTCATTTACTTCCTGCTGGACCTGCCCTACCTTAGACAAATTTGTGGGCCATCTAGCTGCAGCCCGGAGACTCCCCATCAGAATCTGGCGATAGACCCAGAGCGACTCCCCTACCTGCCGCCAAGTTAGGATCCCACTGTGGTCTGGTCATGGGGAAAGCAGGGGTGTTAGTATCGGGATCTTCACTGGGTCGGCCATCTTCTCCAGGTTTTGCCTTCCTGGCCAGGTGCAAGATTCTTTCCCTTTCCTCAGTAGTGAATAGGACCTGTAAAAGTTGCTGAATATCCTCCCAGGTGGGCTGGTGTGTGGGAAAGATTAAATCCAACAACTCTATCAGGGCCTGGGGTTTCTCAGAGAAGGAGGGGGTCTGTATTTTCCAATTGTATAAATCAGAAGAAGTAAAGGAGGTGTACACCAAAAAAGGCTGTGCCTGCCCTGGTAACAGAGGGGCAACAACTCGAATGGGAAATATCTCTGGTGTAATCTCTTTTCCTGACCTAGTGTGGCAGGGAGAGAGTACCGGCAGGAAGGTGTGGCTTCAACCAGTCCAGAGGCTGACTAACCAGAGATTGCCATGCATAAATGTATGCCTCCTGGTCTGGATGGCTGGTTCCCCAAAAATCACAGCAAATACCAATTCCATAGTACGTTTGTGAAAAGAGACTTCTGAAGGCCATCTGACCTTAAAAGCAGGCCATTTTAATTCACAAAATATGCATAGTTTCCCAATAGTGACAGTTCCCATCTCTGTGGAGGCCTTTTTGAATTCCTTAAAGTGATTAAGCATCAAAGAAAGGGGAGTCATTTGGGGATATGAAGAGGTAGATTGTCCCATGTTAGATTCGAAATACAGAAGAACAGAAACAAAGCCAGTAGCAAGGAGAAAAGCACAAAATCCACAAATCACACGAACATGGTAAGGATACGGAAAGCACAGAAGATATTCAGACAGCAGGAGTTGTCTGCCGTAACCAGAGCTGTGACCAGAATCCAAGGGCTGGGCCCACTGCCCACACCCCATAACTGAATACCAAGCTGTTCCTAGGTCTGGTTCAAGATGAATTTCTGATTCGTCTCCTGGAGAGTCAAAGCATCCTCCTTCTCTCATGCCCAGTGGAACTAGTCACGTCTGATCTTCCTCTAGGGCAACAACCCTGGTGCCACTAAAACCTAAGACCAAAACTAGCTTAAACTCAGAACCTTTTTTTTTTTCCACAGAGTATTAACTTAGCACATTTTTTTTTTTTTTTTTTCTTGCCATTTTCATTTTATTTTTTTTTAAATTAGTTTTTATTGATGCTTTGTGCATTTCATACATTTTTTCCAATTCAGTTCAGGCTTATTTCCCTTTCCCTTCCCCCCCACCCCCACCCCATCCCAGATCATGCATTCTGCCATAACTGTCCTGCATCTTTCTCTCAGTTTTTTTCCTTTCATTTTTAGCTATAAGTGATAATCCATGAGTACAAGCATCCTTCATGCAAAACCTATCTGCAGGCTGTTGTGCCCAAACACCTACAGTCCCACCATCCAGTGGGGGGTGACAGGTTGTTTGTTCAATCAAGTTGATCAAATGAGTGTCCAGACTACATTGCTGTAGTTTCACCATTCACCCCAATCGCAGCATTACATTCTACCACGCCCCCTCTTCCGCAGGTTGTTCCCTAGGCTTAGAAAAGGGGCACAGGTGGATGAGAGGTAAAACAGCCCACTCTCTCTGGAGCTGTTGACTTGGACTCTGGTCAATTCTGGCTGTTTCCTTTCATGGGCTGACAGTTTGTCCAGGAATAACCTTTCGATCCTACTAATGAAGCACAAGCAATTAGATATATAGGTATTTAAGCAGCACTAATAGTTATGGTAGGTTACTTTAGCATAGACACATGTTTGGATATGTTAATCCATGAATTACAATTTTCCCCCCTGTTAAATATGACAGGGTCTTACTGTGGCTTATAACATCTCCTAACCTGTAGAGGATATGAGAGACTTTCTTGCCTTCGCCCCCATAGAACAAGGAGAAATATGACGATGATGAGGTCGTTCCCCAACTGTAAATTGGAGACAACTATTGTAGAGGTAATCTCTTATAAAACCGGTAAAACTGCTTTCTTTAATTGACTACTAGACATGGGAACTGTGGAAGGGATTACTCTCTGTTCAGAACCAAATATAATACTAAAGTCCTAGGGCTATGCACTCAGGCAAAATATATTAATACAGGAGCTCTGACATCAGCAATGGATTGTTCTACCAGGTGGATGTTGGCCAGGGGATCCAAGGCCCCACAAAAGGTAAGGGCTCCTTGCCTCTAGGTTGGGATACCTACAGGAGGAGAGGCAATAAGACCCTGCTGCCGAAGACCTGACGTTAACATGGGAGGGATGTATTGAGACCACACATGCAAGTGTACAGATGGCCTCTGGAATGCCAGAGAGTGTTACCAAAGGCCACTAAACCAATAAAGCAAATATGGGTCTCCCTGAGTCAAGCAAGTCTCCACCGTCAGCACCAGCTACACCTCACCTGCCTGGAAATACTGTGCAGCAGAGGCAGCCATGTGCCTGTATATCCCAAATCTAATTGGCTATTGGCTCTCCCCTTGGAGAAATAACCCATGGCTGATGCCACAAGCTTACAAACTCAGTACCTTTTAAAGCGCTTTGTTCTCCAGGCTCCCATGAAGTGGGAGAAGCCACCCAGGGCGGAGGTGGTGGATCTCGGTGGAACCTCCAAGAATGTTAGGCTCAATCCACTACACTCACGCAAGAAAGGTGCCAGGGGGCTACAAATAGTTGTAGATATAAGTTTAATTGAAAGTTAGTTACAAGAAAGCAGAAAAGAAGCCACAACAACCAACAACACAGACAGAATAGATAGAGCAGACGATGCGTTGGGCTGAGCACACTCCCATGGGACTGGAGGGAAGCAGCCTTGAGACCCAATTTCCCTTAGCTTTTATTCCCAGTTGGGGGTTTTCATCATGGTCATGGTGACTCCTCCTCTGATTGATGGGGTCTTGGTTACAGATCAGTTTTTTATTATATGTATTCACCTGCTCTGGAATCTTTGTTCTATTGTTTTACCTGGTTTGGACCTTCCATTCTCATAAAGTATTTAACTGTATGCTTTTTGGCAGAAGTTAAATCACTCTACTAATAAAGGATTGATTTATCTATGCCATGCCTTTGTTTGTTTTTTCTTTTTAAACTCTGGGGTGAAGTCTAGGCCAAGATGGAGCCAACCAAGCTAAAATGGAGTCAGCTTGGTCCTCGCAAAACAAAATAGACTGACCTCTAGCCCAGTTAACCAAAAGAAAGAAAGAGCAACTTCAAATCAATAGCATTAATGATGAAAGGGGAAACATCACAACAGATAAAGAAAAGATCCAGAAAATCATATGAGAATACTTCAAAAACCTATCCTGTACAAAATTTGAAAACCTAAGAGAAATGGATGAATATATGAAATACTGGGGTTCACCAAAGCTTAACAAGAAGAGACTGACAGCTTAAACAGACCTATAAAACTTGAGGAAATTGAAGATGTAATAAAAAGCCTCCAATCTGAAAAAAAGCCCAGGCCCAGATGTTTTCACAGCAGAATTCTATAAAATATTTAAAGAGGTCTTACAACCATCACTACTCACATTTTCAGAAGGATACAAATAGAGGGAAATATTCCAAATTCCTTCTTTGGTTCTGAGCACTGTCATCAGGTAGCTCACAGTTGTCCATAATGAAGCCAAGGTCCTCTTCTGGACTTCATCCTACTCACACATCCACATTTAACACACACACACACACACACACACACACACACAATAAATAAAAAAGATAAACATACTTACATACATACAACATAAAATTTGGATGTTTATCCACAGCAAAAATTCGAATTTCCAAATGTTTCTCCAAAGTACACTATGTATGAGATCAGATAATGTTTTGTTTCACTCTCATGCTTTTTAACAACAGAACTTAACATTAGTATTTCTTGTCTGGCTACTAAGAGCTGTGGGATGTAGCTCACCTATGGTTACTCCCCATCCCCTGATACTCAAATATTTGGTTTTACACTACCAAATTTTACAGCTTGTATGTAATTCCCACCATCCTTCTTCAGTTTATTGTCCACAAGGCATCAATTTCTGAAACATCTATTTTTATCTACCTTTAGGCTAGCTAGATTTTCTCCATAAAAACATATCCCCTTTCTTCAATTTTAATAGCTTGATTGTTGTAAGTTTTTGCATACTCGATCCTATTTTGTCTTTTATGTTTAAACATGAAAGATAATTTGGCTAGATCTTTGATTCATTAGGCATACTTTCTTTTTCTCAAAACATTGTTAATGTTGCTTTTTTATATATTACTGAATGAGGCAGAACGAAGTCTCAGAAGAATCCAATTTATTATGCTGGTCTTTATATACCAAGCATCTAAGATGGCTTTCTGACTTTTTACTATGCTCTTAGTTTACTAAATTTATCAAAATGTAGTGGTATTAATTGTTAGATCTCAAGTTTGTCTTGGGGCAACACATGCCAATTTGATATGAAAATTCCATATTGTGTTTTTCTTTTTAAGGAAATAAAGTGTATTCACTTATTTTTATAATTATTTGCCTTTGTTCTCTTATTCTAGAGTAATAGTTATGCATGTGTTTGTGCCCCTGACATTATTCTACTTGTACTTATTCTAAATTTTGGTGGTTCTAATATATCTACTCATGTTGATTTCTGTCTTCCATTATTTCTTTAAGCTTTTGATGACTTATAATCTTTTTATGGTGTCTCCTTTTAGTGCTCTCTTTGTATTTGTAAATATTACATGTGAATATGTAACTACATATAAATGTATATATTTTGAGTAACTATATGTTTAGTCTGCAGTTTCTTTGAGAGTATGGACAACTGTGTGTCAATAATTATGTCTCTTGGATGATTATTCTTGTGATATATGTCTAGCATTTGAAAGCATTTGCTATTTGCAGATGCAGTTCTAATCCCTTCGTGCTAATCATCTCATTTAATATAGATGCTCCATTTGTTTTGCATATGCTACTTTACTTCTTTTTATTTGCATATTCTATTCTGATTATTAGTCATCTTCCAAGGAGTGGGATGCATTGTTTATGAGAGATTAGAACACCCTGTAGCCAGGGAATAAGCGGAAGTTTCCATCCTCTATGGTCTTATCTTCATCACACCTCAGCCCCAAATACATTCATTTCTTATGCTGCCAGAAAGATTTACTTCTTTATTTCCATGGTCAACGTTACATATAAAAAAATCTTAAATTTATTACAACCCAGGCCTTACTGTGCCTTATCCCCCACTGCTTTCTATTCTATTTCTGGCTGTGATGACTTCACTAACCACCTCTCTTTCATCTCAGCCAAGCTTAGTCTCAGACCAGAGGCTGCAAAGTCAAATGCCTACAAGGAGTGGATATGCCACATTGCAAGTATACATTTACAAGTATACATTATAGTAAATGTAAATGAAAACTAATATAATGTCCAGAAATCGTATTCATGTATCACATACTCAATAAATGTTATTAAAATATTTAATAGAATAAAAGCTTCAGATATTATAATAATTTTGAAAATATAATGAGTTTAAAATTATATTTAAGTTCTCTTGACTGTAGAAATATACAATACCTGCATAAAATACCTTGGATGCAAAGTATGCGACCTCATAAAATATGGACAAGAAAAATTCTATAGTGACCTACAGAAGAAAAGAACAGTCATTCCTAATTGAATATGTTTTAAATTATTATTGTAATATCACTGTAGAAATTAAGAAAGGAAAGACCCAGATAAATTAACTTGTGTCTTTTCTTCCAAGACAGGGGTGACTCTTGAGACTCTTTTTTAGAAAGCCCCTCAAACAATTTCTTGGTCACTTTATCAGTCTACAAGAATGGTCAGTCTAAATATGAAGACCTGTAACATGCCTCATCTGATCATGAAAAAAGTATAAAACAAAAATGCTACGTTGTCAAAGAGAACATATTTTAAGTTATCATTTTTCTCTCCCTGTATTTTATTTTTCAGTGTATTTTATGTAAAATAAGCTGAAGTAAACATGTGAGTGCTCTATAACCTCTAACATCCATGCCGTAAATGCTTATAACATCAGTAACTATAATAAATATAATGAGTCTGAAGCATTTTTAAGCGAAACCTATTTTATAGGTTTTTATATTTTATAATTCAGTCTTAATTTAATGAAACAGCTAGAAATTGTTAAATAAAATTTATTTTATTTAAATGGTTTCCAGTGAAACAAAAGATAGTTAGTGAAGAAGTAATTTAGGTCTTAGCTGAAAGTGTCATAGAATGTCAAACATTGCTATTACATTAAAATGAATGAGCCTCCTAGTTTAGTAGAACTGATATGGTGTTTTCAGGTATTATGTGTTGAACTGAAAACCTTAAAATTATTTAATTTTTATTTTATTTATCATTATTGTATTATTTATATTATGTGTGCTTGTGAGAATAAGGATATTCATGTGCCATGGTGTGCATGTGGAAACCAGAGGAGAACTTTGCAGATTCAGTTCCACCCTGGGATCTGGAGACTAAACTCAGGTCAGACTTGTCTAGCACTTTCCCACTGAGCCGTCTCACTGACCTTAACCTCAAATTTTACAAATTAGCAACTCCCTCAATTCAATGCATACATAAAATTGCAGAAGACTTAAGTTAGGATTCTTGTGAGCACTCAAATCGTTATTGTGTCTGGTACCAGTCAAAATTATTTATAATTCCCCAAAGCACTCTGAAAAGTATTTAATTAGTTTTCAGAAGCAAGTTCTTTAAACACCTAATTATAATGAAAAAATAAGATGTATTTCTAGTATGTAAGTCTTTAATAACTGTTGCTTTATTGCCAAGCTTGCTTTAAAAAGCTATTTTGAACCATTTCACTGTTAAATCAACATATACATAGATGTATGTGTGTATGTAATAATATACACAGATTTATTTTTATTACCCATCCTGAGTTCTTCTCCAAAGCCTATACCTTAAAGCTTTCTGGTATGATTCCAAGGCTCTTGTTCTCATTCACAAACAAAGGTGAGGTCATGAAAAGAACCTCAACCCATTCAGCATTAAGGTCTTTGTCAGCTATCACCAACAGCAGGGTTTTGACAAATGAGGAGCCAGGCTTCCAGCTGAATTTCAGTTTAGTTATTTTTGTTTTAATGTATGTGTGAATCAATTAATCCTGTCATAGAAGGGCATCGTAAACTGTGTGCCAGAGTTAATGAGTCAGACATTATCACATCATTACACCAGCTGGCATAATGTAGCATGTGTTGTTTGTCATAATATACACTGCCATGCTTAACAACCATTAATTGTTTACACGAGCAGTCATATTTTTCTTTGAAGAACCTTCAGCGACTGGTTAATATTTTGAAGGCTTTTTTAAGTGAATAACTATTGCAAGGAAAAGATATCCTGACTAAAATAGCCCATGATATAAGAATCTTTAACAGATAAAGACATTTAAAGGAATGTGGATGCCTTAAGGACTTTAAAAAAAATTCCTTATAGTATAGAAACAACTGAATTTTGGCTCATTACTACCAATAGAAATGATGTCCTAAATAAATGGAAAGATATGTCTGAGGAAAAAGTTGGTAGCGAAGAAAAAGAATTTCTACTAGTATAAATTTGGAAGGGACACTGCGACTTCTACCTGGACTGTCACCAGAACTTCTGGAGAAAACATGGAGTCATAGATTTATATATTTCTAAACCATTGTGAAAAGCCTGCTATTATGTTTTTCTTGGCTGAAGAAAGGAAGCATGTGGCCATCACAGCCCAAAGTTGTAGTTTACCAGCTTTCTGTGAATTGGTTTCAGGCAGCTTCTGTAGAATTTCATTGGCCATATGGCTTTCCCCAGCCAAACATTGCCACCGAGAGTTACCGCAAAGTTTCTAAGAGTCACAACAGCAAATCATGGCAATCAATGGCCGTCCACTCTAACTCACGGTCTATTTTCTCAGCAGAGATTAAGAATCTCCAAATTAACCAAAAAGATTTAATAAAAACACACATAGGATGCAAACATGTTTGATTGTGCAATCAACAAGTAAAACCTTGAAGTGTACAGAAGTAATAAACATAGGCCAGAAATTAAGCTGAATGATTACAATAAATAAAGTCCAAGCACACCAAAGCATTTTGCAGAGCATACACACTGATTCAAACTATAGTTTAATTATTTCTGCAACTGTGTTTTTGTTTTTTTAATTATTGGTATAGAAGAAAGTTGATTTATGACATTCTCCACATTTAGAAAGAATTATTCCTGCTTTTCATTCTCAGAAAAGATAGTTAAAACTTTTTTGTATATTTTAATTGAATTTTTGCATATTTTATACACAACCTCTTAATCATCTTTATACCTCTTTCCCCATTGGCATTTCCCAAAGCTCCTCCCAACTGGAATTCATGCATTGTGTCATTTATGTCAAAGCCTATTGAGTCAAGTTAGTCCCCAGATATCCCACGGTGCAAGTTCATCCACTGGAACCTAGTCAGCCTATCTAGAGTCACTCCCTTAAAGAAGTGACTAGCTCTTCCTCACCCAATTTTAATCTTCAGGTCTTAGAAGAATACACTGTAAAACATCATCCGTTACTGTAAATCTTTGCATTTTGAAGTAATGAAATGAGATGCCCACTGTCCTCCCCCACCATTTTTATATCAAATCCTTACACGTTTATATTCTTTAGTGGCATAGAAGACAAGCTTAAAAAGAAGAAAATTCAACATACATTCATCTAGGATTCACTTGACTAGAGAAGTTTTTCTCCAAACTTTAAGAAACATAATAATTACCTCTCATAAATAATTTAAAATGTAGGTTTTCAAACATTCTAATTCAGTCAGTATCAATTATGTATCGAGTCAGAGCCCAAGGAAATACATTTTAATAGTTCCCTGTTATTAAGTAGAAATAGAAGAAAAAGAGTAAGTTTGAACTAAACAATACCATAACGTTTCAAGAATATTTTAGATTGTATGGAAAAAAATGTGACATGGAGGTATCAACATTTTAAAGCATTATTTATGTTTAAAATGCTGTTTTCTTTGTGAAACAAAATATAAAATGTAAAAGGTATGCACAGTTCCCTTATATATAATTTTTTTGCTCTTTTGAATCAGGATCTCCCTATAGCCACAGCTGGCATTGAACTTGCTATGGAGACCAGGTTGCCCTGACTCTCACAAAGATTCCTCTACCTTTGCTTCCCAAGTGTTGGGATTAAAAGTGTGTGTCACCACACCCAGCCCTACCTTATGCATAATTTGATTATCTATTTCATGTAAACATTCCCATGAAGCTCTTTCTGCAGTAGTTCAACACTTTTAGAAAATTAGATGATATTATATGTGTAATTTGTCAATATATTTTGAGACTAACAATTCTTTCAGGTTTTTACCCCAGCTGGGCATTATTCATCTCTCTTCTCTCCCCTTACCTGTCTAGCCCTCCCTCCACATCGACTCCATGTTCTCTCCATTTAAAGTATCACCACTTCTCTCTTGATATTGCCAGACTCCTATGGCCCAACTTCTATTTGCCTTCTTTTTTCCCTTTATCCTCACCTTTCCTTCTATAACCCTTCCTCTCCCCTCCCATTTAGATACCCTGATTTTATCTATTTCTCTCTTCGTAACACCTGTCTCCCACTAGTCTTCTGTCTCAGGTTCCCTCTTTCCCTTTACCTTCCTGGTTCCCTTTCATTTACTTGGTTCCTGCAGTTATGTCTATATACTTACATATATGGATTTGGTGCTAGGATCCACAAATGAGGGACAATGAGTCCATGTGCAAAGATGAAGGCTACAGAACAAGAAACAGTATCCAACAGGAGAAAACTCCTTTTGAATCTTGGCCATAGTAGTCCAAGAGACTACCAAAACTACACAGGTTATTGCCACAGCCCTTGATTGCCTCACAGAAACTGAAGATAAGACCTCACTGCTGAAGACAAGACATACTTTTGAGACTGGATTTGGAGAAATGGAGCTGGAAGTGACCTGGAAGCCACCACCCCTGAAGGCTAACTCCCATAGCTTCGGAGAGCACTATGTAAGCCTCTAAGGGAGAACATCAATCGATGGTCCAATATCAGCCTCAAGACCAAATATCCAAGTCAGCGACAAGCATAGTATGACTTCACTGCAATAGTGGCACTTTTAAGGGAAAATCAATGGATAACTAATTGGACCTAAAGCCCACTCAGTTGGAGGGAACTCATGTGTGGTATTATAAACATAGCCAGATGCACACAACTGAAGAGGTCATAGACCTTAGGCTATTCCACAAGTTCCACACATTCCTATGCTAAGGTATCAGCTTATAAACACAAAACTGGTATCCTTATATTTACAGCCAAGTGTCCCAGACACCACCCAACAAAGAAGCTTCTTTTGCACCAGATGAAGAATAGTTCAGAGACCCACAGTTGGACACACACAGACATGGTCTATGAATTTCTCATGCCTAGGCAACACATCTACAATGCAACTTGTAGGCATAAGCCTCATGTAACATAGAACAAGGACCCAAGTAGGCATTAATTAACCTCCTAACTCTCATTAAAGGAAGTTCTTCCATGCAACAGGAGACCAGGAACTCAAAAGGGCCTGAATTGCCAAATCTTTGAGATGAGGAGTCTAGAGAGTGTGATTCCATGGACAGGCTGCCTATATTCACTTTCACCCACCCAGGGCTCAGGAAACATTGCAGAAGAGTGGGCAGAAAGATTGTAAGAGCCAGGGAGGTGGTGCAAGACCAAATGGAAATGAATCCTACAAACTTCTGGGACCCTGTTCATATCAACCTACAGCATTGGTATCAGCATAAACAAGACCATGAAAGCTCAGCTGGACAAAAACCCAGGACAGAACTGCAGAACCCAGCCTTGGCTGAAGAAATATTGGCAGTTGGATTAGGAAGAACTGGCCTTCTTTAAGCTAAAGATTCCAGAAAGGCCTACTAGAACTTGGGGAATGAGCTGGCACTAAGGAGTGGGCAGGAAAGTAGTTTGTTGCTATGGACCCTAGCACAAATGACAGAATGTGTGAACTTGGTGGGGGGTGTTGTGGGAGGGTGCCAATGGAGAAGTGGGTATAAAGGAAAGATGGATTGAAAAATTATGTACATAACACATAAAATATTCAATAAAAATTTAGAAAATAGAAAATGAGATGATGAATGCCACTCAGAACAAGTCTGTGCTCTTCAGTGCACTATCCAAAAGCATCTCAGTGATCTACCATCAATAGTGTCCACAGAAGAAACAGAAAGGCACAGAAGCAACAAAGTGAAATTAAAAATAGTTATCTCTTTGGATCCACAAAAGTAACAGTTTCATATAGCTCACCTAATATAAGCAATGGAAAATACCTAAACTCTAATTTGAGTCTGAACTAAAATCACTGACTTTTGGAACCCACATCAGCAAAGTAAATAGAGAAGACCATGAAAAAAGGAGGACTCACAAGATTCACAAGAAACTACTCTTTCAGTTTGGAAATTAAAACAAAAAACAAAACACGTTTAGGCATGAGGATGTAGCTCAGTTGGTAGAGAGTTGCCTAGCATTCATGAAACCCTGGCTTCACTTCCAACACCACATAAACTGGATATGGCAGGGCCAGCCTGTAATCCCATCGCTCAGGACGTAGAGGCAGAGGGATCAGAAGTTCAGGGTCAACATAGAACATTTTATTACAAAAAAAACCATGATGGAAAGGTAATCACATCTGTGAAAAAAAGTACTTCAAGTGTTTAATTTGCCCATTAATAACAAGCAGTTGGAAAGAAAATGTACTTTCCACAGTTATCATTGTCTATTATATTATTCTTTTTAGAATGATACTTTGTCATGTTCTACAAACAAGATACTTAATCATCAAAACTTGGAGACCTGTGTTAACTTTGAGAAGCTTTATAGCAGGTGAGAGAGAAAAAGAGCTATCAAATTTAACCAAGTAGAAAGGTGAACTTATTTTGTGGAGATGGAAAAAAAAAGTAATGGTCTCTACCATTATCAGTTGGTTTGTGATACTGATTGCCTAGGGACTCCTTACAGTATGTTACACACACAATGGGAGGATGAATGTTAGAAAGGAGATTGCTGTCCCAAAAGCTGCTCTTCTGAAACTTGGGCAAATCAGGCCTGTCTCACAGATAAATATCAAGACACATGAAAGAAAGCTTAAAAGCAAGGCCTGAAAAGAAAGAAAGTAAGTAGGAAGAAGGAAAACAGAATCATTATATAAATACAACAGTATTAGGAAAAAGTACATAAGTAAATGATGTCCTTTATAATTTTTGTGAATGATTGAATTAAATATACAACATTTGATAAATTCAACTAACTCAATAAAAGAATAAGGATTTTAATGACTCTGATATTTATAATTCTATTTATACAGCTGGAGTTCTTAAAACTAGCTATAATAATTCTTATTAGCCAATATTTTTGAGATAAGTTTTCACATATTCCAAACTGATCTCAACCTCACTACATAATTAAGGATGTGCTTGAACTTTCCATCTTCCTGCCTCTAACTCCCTAGTTAGTGCTGGGGTTACAGTCATATGCTACCACACCTGGTTTACTGAGGATCAATCCTAGGGCTTTGTGTGTGCTAGGCAAGCAAGCACTCTACCAATTGAGCTACAATTCCAGCTGCCATATAGCCCAATTTAATCAGTACATTTAAGTAATCACTGCAATTCTTCCTTAAATATTGTCCAGAATCACTCCTACAAATGCTTATAAAATAATTTTATTAGAAATTTTAGTGAATCATTAACTTTTCAGAAATATAGTTTAAAGTTGATATTAACTAGATTAAAATCAATTTCATGAGCATAGTTTTCAAAATCCCAACTTTACAATGATAAAGTGGTCTATGGAGTCTTGTTCTACATTGTCACTTCCTCCTTTATAAACTTCACATCACTTCCTCTTTTATAAACCTCACATTGAATTGGTGCATTAATTATGTCAGATGAATAAATACATGGTTTTACTAACAGTGTATCCATTTACTCAAATTATAAAAACGTGAAAAAGGACATTATGATAAGTCTTTAGGCAGGCAGAACTATGGAATGTGGTGTGCCACTCACCGAACATCTGCTGTGGATATGTCACCACAGTTATGGCTTTTTTGTTCATTCCTTATGAAACTTAGAATAATAAGCCTGAATTCCTGCAGTCTTCATAAAATTCTTCTTCCTTCATTTTAAACTATGAAAAATTCAGTGCCAGAGAATATTAAATACGAAAATCATTTTTTTAATGTTTTAGGAAAAAAGAAAAGATTCTATGCCATTCTTATTTCTAAACATTGGAATCACAAATTAGCCTGTGCTCTCGAATTACCTCAACAATGACATGGAACTCTTTGAATGTCTACTGGATTTTAATGACTCTAAATTTGCGTTATCAGAGCCTTATATTATATCTTCCAGGTCAATAATTTTGTTTTCAGGTTGATTTCCAGTTGTGGTTTATGAGCTAAACTCTATATATTTTCTTTTTTTTTTTTACTACAAGAACATTATATCTCAGTAAATGTACAACTGGAGTTACAAACAACATTGTAATGAGCATGCAAACTCACACTTGCCTTCTGATCTGTTACCCCAACCGGGAATGTCTTCCTCAAACAGCCAGAACTTCTGCCTCATGTCTCTGGGTCCCTGCTCTCCAAGACCTTTGTGGTCATAGGAATTAAACCCCAAATGAGCTGATACTCCTCATCAGTATTCCCTGGATTATCTTTCTCCCTGTCATTTGTTGTTATCTGTTAAGTTTACATATTTTATTTATGCATCAATTGTCAGTCTCCCACAAGAATGCAATCTCCATGTTTTATCTGATTCCTTTCTGCTGCTTTCTATGGAAAGTAAATTAAACAGATGATCAGAAAGGCGAACAAAGAAACAGTGGGAGGGAAGGAAGGAAGAAGAGTTGAAGGAAGAAAACAGAAAACAGACAAGTCCCCTAAATGATAAAAGACAAAAAGATATGAGAGGTATATATCATCAGCACCTTTGTGTTGTTTGAGCAAAAGAAATACTGCAGATATCTTTTGGCACAAGAACTGTTTAACACAAACTTTTATAGAAAAAAAGGTCCAGGGGGCTGGAGAGATGGCCTAGCAGTTAAGAGCGCCGACCGCTCTTACAGAGGACCCGGGTTCGATCCCCAGCACCCACATGGCGGCTGAGAACCCTCTGAAACTCCAATTCCAGGAGAATTCCAGTTCCAGGGGAATCCGACACCCTCTTCTGACCTCCGCGGCATTGCACGACAGGTGCACAAACCTACATGCATATAGTACACTCATACACATACAGAAATAAATAAAAAAAAAAAAAAGAAAATTAAAAAAAAAAAGGAAAAAAGTTCCAAAAGTTATAAGTGACTACAGGCAAATTTCAATGCAAGCAACAGCCAAAAGATATCAGATGTTTGTTACCTGAAATTAATCAGACCCGGTAGAGATCATTGCCTTAGATATGAAAAAGGTAAAAATACCACATACCAGTATCCCACTAAAATAAAAAGGGGTATTAAACTTCGGTATTCCTAAGTTAAGGGAGCACATTATTAGAATGCAGTGAACATTTAGCATTCTGCTTAAATGTCTGGCTCACTCATGTGCATCAGGCTCTAAAACTTCCCATTGGCTGTACACACAGAGGTAGTTTGAATTTTCACTGTCTCTATGGAAAAGTTTCAGATCCTGGTCCATAATCAGTGTTGTTTTTGCTGTTTCATTCTGCACTTGTGTTGCTTTCAGGATCATCCTTCTCAATTTAGTGTCATTCGCACAGAGACTGATGCACATTCTTCCATAAATTGTCTTTGTGTCCTTTAATGCATTTTCTCCTATTGTTTTCTAGTAAGAAACATGTTTTAAGAATATGAAACACCAAGTAATGGAGAGATAGCTCAGTGGTTAAGAGCACTGACTGCTCTAGCAGAGGACCCAGGTTTGATTCCCAGCACCCACATGGCAGCTAACAACTGTCCTAAACTCCAGTACCAGGGGATGTGAAACCATCTTCTGACTTCCACCAACATTGAACCACATAGGTGCACTTACATACATGTGATCAATACATTCATACACATAAAATAAAAATATAAAAGAATATGAATCACCATTCATACAACTGAAAACACTAAAATCATGAAAATATATCCTGCACAGGAGAAGAAAATATTTCTAACATATATAACCAACAAAGAATAAAAATCCAGAATATATAAAGAAAACCTATAAGTAGTTGAGAAAACTACATGTAACTGTGAGGAGCTGTAAGCCTGCTCCCTAAAAGTGCAGACGTGCAGAGAAGCTTCCTACCTGCATACCTGATGTTCCGGAGGAAGCTTCTCACAAGTAAACAGCTTCTGCTGGAGCCAACAGCCCGCGGAGGAAGCTTATCGCGAGCAAACAGTCTCTGCCGGCGTGAGCAGCCAGCCCGATAAACTTTAACTTTTACAAGAGCTACCTTTCACCCCCTCCCCTCTTCCTGATTCTTCCCGCCTTTTACTAAATATATATTGCTGTCTTTGCTCAATAAAGTAGACTTTGACAACCTTCGCAAAGTCTCGATCTTTTCTCTCGCTTATCTCCATGTAACTAGAGCGAAAGATGGTCCAATCTTTTAGGCTCTTCATAGAAAAGATGTTAAAATGCCTAACATATAAGTGGTAAAATGACTTCACTAGTCATATATTAAATGAACATTAAAACACAATGTGATGGGGCTGGAGAGATGGCTCAGCAGTTAAGATCAGAGGACCTGGGTTCGATTCCCAGCACCCATATGGTAGCTAACAGCCATCTGTAACTCCAGTTCCAAGGGAATCTGTTGCCCTATGCAGGCATTGAATGACACAGGTGCATGTACATACATGCAGGCAATAATTCCTGCACACAAAATAAAAATAATAAATATTTTTCTCTTAGTTTTTATTGAGCCTTTGTTACATTTCCTACAACAGTTCTTGATTCCCCATCCATGCCCTCTACCCCCCTGCCCAGCCAGACCAAATGCATTTTGCCATATGCGTTAAATCCTATCCAGTCAAGAATTCATAGCCAGATGTCCTTCGGTGCAAATTCATCCACTAGAGTCTAGTCAGCCTATCAGGTGATTGTAAGTAGGGTCTAATCTCCCTCACCTAGTAGTAATCAGTCTCCAACAGTTGCCAGACTAGAGGCAGCTGGCCTTCCATTTTCTTTGCTTTATTTTGGGCCCTTGACTGACTGAGTCAGCCTGGCTCTTGTTCCTGCTGACGCCATTGCCACAAGTTCACATGAACAAGTTTCCAGTGCCCTGAAAGCCCCTGCTGCCCTATGTTCCTGGACCAGCCCGGCTCTTACAATCTTTCTTCCTCCTCTTCTGAAATGGTCCCTGATCCGTGGGTGAGGTTTAATATAGGAGTCCTATCTAGGGACACACACTCCACAGGCCTTTAGTCTCTAAAACTTGGCTAGTTGTGGATTTCTGTGTGCATCACATTCTGTTGTATAAAGAAACTTCACGGATAAAAGTTGTGGATTTCTGTGTGCATCACATTCTGTCATATAAGGAAACTTCACGGATAAAAGTTGAGGAATGTATTGGTGTTCTCTCTACCCCCTGTTCCTCTGCGTTCCATGAGACTTAGGGGTAGAATTTCCACTGTAGATATGTCACTTATGGTTGGGCATCTCACAGACACTCATTCTCTGTGTGTGACCAGTTGTGGAACTCTGCAATAGTAATAAATAAAATATTGTTTAAAAGACATGAAACGCTCAACTCTCATGCACTGCTGTTAAGGTGACTTCATGTGATCTTGAAAAACTGGTTAAGATGAGTCATGTACATAAGCATTACAGCAGTTCTATTCCTGGTTACATATTCATTACAAATAGATTCATATACATATTTATAAAATTACACTACTAGAATGTTCATTAGCAATACCATTTCATAGGAAGATTATTTATATTATATAAGACCCCAGAAGCTGTCATAAATGCCCATCAACAACCAAAAAGACTTTAAAAAAATCATGTATTATTTTATGTGTATGTGTGTGCTTGAATGTATTTATGTGCACCACATGCATGCAGGTGCCTGCAAAGGCCAAAGGGGGCTTCAAATTCCCTGGGACTGGAGTTGTAGGCCATAATGAGTTGGTTCATGTGGGTGCTGGAACCTGGACCTGGGTCTTCTTGAAAAACAGCAGGTCTTCTTAACCACTTAGCCATCTACCCAACCATCAAAATAGATTTAATTTTCATATATCCACACAATGGTGTCTTATAAAACAACAAGATAAAACGCTATAATATTTGCTCTCACCAAATAACTCTGAATGAAAAGAAGATGGATACGTCAGTGCACATGCCATATTACTACATATACAAAAAGTACACAAGAGTAATTTTTGCTGATAGAAGTCAGACTTCTTAACTTGGGGTGGCAGAGAGCATGAGATCCCAAGGGACAGAAGGAAGGAGATCCTGGATGTGCAGGCATTTATTAAAGTTCTAATAGGACCAGAGCAGATCTGGCATAACACATGTATGTTTAGTGACACTTCATGGTTGCCATCAATGTTTCCACCTACACACACACACACACACACACACACACGGACACATGGACACACAAGGACATGCGCTTGCACACACATTCAATTTACAGCAAGAAGAGGAGGTTCATTTGGTTTGTCTGCTTGCATTGATGATAGCATCACCATCTCCCCTTCTTTACCTTCAGTAGCACTCCCTTCCCAGGCAGAAGACTTAATCCAGTTATATTGACCATAAAATAAACCTGCAATATTGTCACTGGGACCTTCTAGATACCAGCAAAATTTACCCAGTGTTTCTTCCTCTGGGTCTGATTTGGTCAAGTCCATTTTGTGCCTCCTCTAAATAGTCTTTTAATCCACCCCTTAGTGACAACCTAGAGATCTCTCGTCCCTCCACTGCAGGACCTGGTTATACTTCGAGTCCTGTATAGCTAATTCTCTCAAAACACTAATGTGATTTGAATAGCTAGCCTGGGACCTGATGTTAGGAGATTCTATGCTTCTTGCTGAAAGGAGCTACAAAATACCAGGATGTTTTCCAGTCTAGCAAAAATGATTAGACGAATCATTGTGTTCAATCTCTTCGGTAAATTCACGTCATTCAGGGTAAAAGTTCAAGGCCTCTCAAAGGCCATAGCGCCATCCTTCACCCTTGTTCTTTCACTGCTTTTCTCTGGCCCTGGGACTTTATACAAGGCTCACCTTCAGCCTGGAAGAATGCTCCTCCAGAAGCCTAGAGAGTTTGCTTCCCTGTCACTTGAGGTTATCACTCGATGTGGTTTTCTAATGAAGCCTCCTTGACCATTATTAAATTAAATATTTAAACGGTCCTTGACCGTTATTAAAATTGAACCAAGTCTTCATAACCTTATCCCTCTTTCTTCCATTTTTCCCATAGCACATATAATTATACAACATACTTTAGATAAAAATTTAAAAAGGGTGAGGTGGAGCGATGACTCAGCAGCTAAGACAATGGGCTGCTCTCGCAGAGGACAAGGGTTCACTTCCCAGCACCCACCTGGCAGCTAACTACTGCCCATAATTCCACTTCCAGGGGATCCAAAACCATCTTCTGACCTCCCCGGGTATTGCACAACACAGCTGTGTCTACCTACCTGCAGAGATAGCACTCATACACATAAAATAAAAATAAATAAAATAAAATAAAATAATCCAACATAATTTACAATATTACTTTTTGCCTGTCTCTACTTTGCTCAACTCTAAAGTTGAAATCCCACAGGAGCTGGAGAGATAGCTTAAAGGCTAAGAGGCTAGCTGATCTTTTTTTTTTTTTTTTTTTTTTTTTTTTTTTTTTTTTTTTTT
>VZQC01015531.1:165447-253796 GCA_009823505.1 Rhizomys pruinosus | reverse complement strand
TATGTTATTTGTTGTTGATTGCTTTTGATTTTGTGAAGACCATTTTTTAAAAAATCTTATACTTGGAATGTAGGTCTTTGAAGACCTACTCATGTATTCCATTGCATTTCTTGGCTTTAAGGTCCATATAGAATTTCAGAAGTGTATGTAGTGTGGGAAGATTGCTCAGTGGGCAAAGGGTTTGTGGTGCAAATGTGAAGCCTGGAGTTCAGATCCCCAGAACACACATATATGCCAGGTGGGCAGTAGAATTCTGCCTAGGAGAAATAGGAGATCCCCAGACCAAGCTGGTTTGCAAGCTTTTGATGAGCTCTGGGTTTGACTGAAAGACCTGCTTCAATGAGTAAGACATAAGAGCAATGGAGGCTGCTTCCAGATATGCGCTCACACACATATGCACACACCTCCTCACACATATCCGTGTACCCACATACATACACAGATGCATGCACACCACACACACGCATAAACACACTAAAATAGAAAAATCTTTATATTATATTTTATATTGAGAAGGTCATAAAGTTACCAGTTTTAGTGCATTAGCCTTAATCTCTTTGAGAGAAGAAACATTTCTGTATCCTTAAAAATCTAGGTGGAGAAGGGAAGTATGGATGGATGGACAGTAGAAAAAGAGGTAAAGTGGCCATGTCTCTCAAACTGTGCATATGTGTGTGTGTGTGTGTGTGTGTGTAAATAAGTAAAGAAAATAATTTGTTTTCATAATTACACAGGGTCTTTAAAAAAGAGATAGTGAATCGGTGAGCTTTTCTATTCTATGCTGAATGAGGGAATGATTTTATTCCACAGCTGGATTTATAGTAGCTTTACCCCCCCCCCCTGCTTAACATCTGGAGATTGTCATGGATCTATAATGCTAAATTATCTTTATAAATATAATGTTCTTTTAAGTGTATTTTTTGGGGTCTTTTTGAGACAGGGTCTCCCTATAGCTCTAGCTGTCCTGGAACTCATTAAGTGTATCTTTTAATAAATACTTTGTTCTCATAAAGCTCAAATAGGTGCAAATTTTTGATACAACACAGCCAAACTTGGTGGATCATAACAAAAGTTCTAAAAGGAAATATTTGAATTCTGAAGTCCTTTCAATTGTCACATGATTATTAATAAATTTATCATACTAAATGTTTTTTGTTTTAGTTGCTCTACTAGTAGTTGGAGTTATAAATCAACTCTAAGAAAGACTGCATCAATATGCTTTGGAAAAAATTTTAAATTATGAGAAACTGACTTCGCATAGCACTTCATAATTTCCCTCATCAAATCCTAAAGACTATATTAAAACATCTGTTTTTAAAATATCTTGCTGACAGTAGAATGCTATATCCCCAGGGAGTTTCCTGACTTTGCATAAAATTTACATGCTCATACATAAATTAACATTGGGGGGAATAAGGGTATCAATTGCAAACAATGCAGGCAATTAATAACTGGCTTAGAGCAGAAAACAATACATATTTTTGAAAAATGATGTTCCTTTCTATAGGTATATTTAAATGAGAATATCTATCACTAAGTTTACCCTAATTTGCCCTCAAAAATTCAAACACAGTTCAGATGCTTCAAAATTGACTGCCAGAAACACTGCAAGTGTGTGTGAATTATATTTAAAACGTGTTCTATAGAGTTTGCTCTAACACAAATTTAATAGCAAATATATGCATACCCTGCTATGAATTATGGAGAGTAAGGTGGGTCCTCATCTTATCTAATTCTGGCACAAAATAAATTTGTATACATAAAATCTTAGCAATTCATGTAATTCATTAAATATCAAAACACTACATAATGCAGTCTTCATTCAGTTAACTATGTACCCTCAAGGCTGATCTGAAAAAAAAAATGAATTTTCTCCAGCATTTATTTTCTTCTCACACAAACCCAAGAAACAATGAGCACAATGGGAAAATCACTCCAAACAAACTGGCAGATCTGGTGGCTATCTTCAGCATTATTGCATTATCCATGTAATATATTGATTATATTATTCCAGATCATTATCCTAATATGACTAGGAGCTAATAGTCCAATTATCATCAATGTTCACTATCATATTCTGAACTGGTAAGAATAGGCAAGACCTTGATCAATGTGGTTTCAGGGAAAATAGAAAAATCTCTATCCAAATTACTCAATGTCTGCTTCTAGACAGTGCAATGCCATACAATTAGGAAATATCTTTTATATTCAAGTTCTATTATTTAAATAAACAATTGTGAGTGAGGTTACTACCCATCACCCATAATCTAGTGAAGAAATTCTTTCTTTGCTTGGTGCTCACATACCAGAAATAAGATTTACAGAAATAATAACCTTCCCATTTTATTTATATGCATTTTGCCCAAGCAAGGAACACACACACACACACACACACACACACACACACACACACAAGAATGGAGACAGTTTAGAGAAAAAGAATGTTTAGAGAAAAGAATAGCTAAGCAGGATATAATAAGACAGAGATTATGACATGGCAATGCAGAGGGAACGAGGAAGAATAAAACATTTGAGTCCATAGCACTGACTTTATTGGCTTCAACTTTAACTCAAGCTAACATAGGGAAACATGAATTTATTGGTTCAACTTGTCTTCTCAAATAAGAGTTCTTCCTCTGTATCCTTTTCTGATTTACATTTTTAAATAAATGCCTCTTTAGAAGGATCCATGTAGACTCACCCAGAACATCAGCTAAACCAATAAAGAGTTGGGTCCCAAAGAACAGAACCCTGGCCAATAGTGTTGTCTTTAATAACTATAGTAGTTTGCCTATAACAAACAAACAAACAAAAAACAGACAGGAAAGCTTATAAAATTATTTGAATAAATAAGTTATTAATAGCATCAAGTGATAAGTAAAAAGAAACCATGTGAACATAAACCTTTTTACTCTTTGTCTGCTCTAAGTCCTCTGGTCTGTTGATGGCCACAAGATGGCTGCTTCTACCTTCTTGTTCATGTCTTCTAAACCCTACTCAGTACAACCAGCAAAATACCTAAGATCAGTGTTAATGGACTCATTTTGATAATTACATATCTCCTCAGGAATCGTTGTAGAAAGGAGGGCAAGACACACTGATTAGCTTAGCCAATCTTGGACTATCTTTGGATTAGTCTGATCCAGCTACCTAGAGAGAATGGAGAGTGATCCACCCAACCAGTCTGTTATTTTCTCCAGGAAAAGTGGACAAATATATACCAGCTGTCAAACAGCAGCTTTTCACCAAACTGCTAATAAAGAAATGAGAAATCCCTCTTAGTCAAAGAGTGTTGATATTCATCATAGAAGAACAACAGAGTCTGAATGAGGAGACAAGCCATTGACCAAATCATATTAGATCTGAAGGCAAAAGGGAAGAGAACGGGTCAGATTTGAAATAGTAGTTTTCTGAGTAATGATTAAGGGCTCCCTGGAGATGTTTTGATTTGTGGTTAGGAAGCACTGTTCCATTGTGGATGAAGTACACTAAAGATACAGGAACAAAATCTTCATGTTGACTTACCCACAAGAAACTGCTCTCAGCAGCACCTTCAGGGCTGCACATTCCCGCATTGGTAGGAAGAGAAGGGAGTGAACTTACACACTCTTTAATCATTATTCTTTGTCTTCCAATTCCCCTATTTCAAACTCATCTTCCTTCACACAAATATTTATCACAAAGAACCCAGTCACTCTAGTCTGAAACAAAGTAGATTTATGTACTTATCTTTCAAGAACAGTGAAGTCCTAGCAATCTAGTATGGTAGACCGTTATAGCTTCATAGGTGCTGGCTGAAGACACAAGCCTCTTGGGTCAAAGACAAAGGGTGGTCTGTTAGTCATAGCTCTAGTAGGAGCCAGAGGACCAGCACAGGGCAGCCCTAACAGGGCAGTGTAGGAAGGTGCTGTTGAGAACTGTCTATGCTGTGCAGTCCAGAAAGGAACCCAGAGCTTGCAGAGCCAGATCATTAATCTTTGGCAGTAACAGACTTGCCCTTTGCTCTGGGGAAGCTTTTGATCTTTGGGGGATGTTCTGTACCAACAATAAAATCGTTATAAGATAGCACACATCAAAGGCAGCCACTTTCTCAATTTGCAGCCAGTTTCTCAATTTGCAGCCAGTGCAGAAACATAAGAGAACCAAGGAAAATTCTGCCACACATTCTTCCTGGCACCCTAGAAACCATTTATTTCTATAAGTCAAAGTAACCATATAATCCTAAGTGAGAATGGAAAAAGGAAATGGGAACAGAGAAGAAAATAAGAAAGAATAGATTCAGTTGTGGAAAATTTCTCTTGCTTTATTTTCCAAGGTACCATACCATTTCAATAAGCAAATATCTTTTAGAGGAAGAGGACTTTGCAACACCTATTAATTTTTGAAATGCCTGTTTTGGATATTAAATATCCAGCTTCTGAATCTGTTAAACTATTAGAGTTTATCCTGCCCATGTGACAACACTGTTTGATAGGTATGTTATTTTATGTATAAAACTGTGACACAGAGAGATTTAGTAATATTCAAGGGCACAAAGATTATGACTGAATCAGCGAATTAAATGGTAACATCATTAGTGATAAGTATAATTTGTTTGGTGATTACAAACATATGTAATCCAACAACATATGTAATCCAATATGCATATTCATACATATGTGTGTGTGTACACACAGGATAATAATTGAGTGTTAGATACATACTCTGATGAATTTGGGGAAATTATTTTATAATAGCCTTATTTCACAGCAGGGCACAATTTTCAAAGGTAAATCCTTACATTTTTACTCTGGATTATATTTCCTTATTGATAAGAATTTTAGCTGCATTGTTCAAATACTGCAACAGCTTTTCAAAAGATTATTGGTGCAAACATTTGTCATTTTATGAACCACTTCAGAACATTCTATTTTTTTCAACAGGAGACAAGTCCATGTGAAGACAACCCCCCACTAGCACAAATTACATGATCAAGTTTCCCACTTTGGGGAAAACCTCAGGGGTCAGTCAGCACATCTGGAATACAATGGATAAGCTTCACCCTGGGAAAACAACCTTTCTGATCATGTTATCTCCCCTTTCTGGGTAAGCATATGAATATTCTAATTGTAAACACTTCCTTAGTAAAGTAATATTCACTAACCTGAAAAATTGAGATTGCTTTACAAATGAGATAATTTCTATTTTTATCATTTAAATATAAGATGTTAATCATCTGAGGAAGCAAAGATTTAAAAAAAACAAGTATATTTGAATCATTTGGCAAGTATCTACTAAAGAGGGCAGATGAAAACTCTTCAAGTAGGAGTGTTTTAATATGTATCTGAAACACAAGCCTGTCACAGACTGTCATAGCCAGCCGTGTGTTCTGTTTTAATCTGTAACACGGTAGCAGATTGTCAAAGGGGTTAAAGATGATGTCGGCCATGCCTCCTTGCAGCTCTCAAGAGTGTGGCAAAATGTATTATTTGGCATAGTCATGACACAGATCTGCATGTGTATGTCTTCAATAATTCATGTTGCAGCTTGTCTCACTGTGGGGACAGATGTCAGTGAGACCAGTGACAGCCGATCATGCTGATCCACACACAGTCACGTGGGGCTGATCCCACAGTGACACTGAGCTTGCTGGGATGCCCACTCAGCTCCACTCCAGCTGAGAAAACACACAATGCTAGTCTCATTGTGTCATTACGTGAAGCGTGCTTACGTATGTCTGTTTTCATATAATTTCTTAAAGATTTGGAAGTTTTTATAATTTAGACTTTATAATATATGCACACAGACAAAATATTACTGACAAAATCAATTATGTGTGATAATGTATAGAAATACATATGTCTCCTACAGGTGATCTCATATATTACCAATCTTGACTAATTTTTTTATTAATTCATAATATTGGTATGCAATAAATGTGACATATTCAGAGGATTTAAGAACCTACTTTAACCTCGACAACTTATCTTTGTTTCTCATCAAACATAGTACTTTTCAAACTGGGCATGGTGGCACAGGCCTTTAATCTCAGCACTCAGGAGCCAGAGACAGATGGATCTCTGTGAGATTAAGGCCAACCTGGTCTCAGAAGTGAGTCTAGGCCAGCCAGAGCTAGAGAAAGACTGTCTCAAAAAGATTTAAAAATAGTATTTTATTTTAATATTAAACATTAATACACAACAATATTTTAGATAATATAAGTACAAAATCTTCAATAAGTGTCCAAGAGCATTTGTTGGGATATAGATTATAAAGCATTCCTAAGAATACAGAAACTTTCTTCCTACTCATATTAGTTTAATCCTTATTTAACCATTCACTTACAACAAATTTCAAGGCAAAGAAGCTAAGATAAGAAAATATAACTGGGGCACTGCCTATCCACTACTTCTAGATCAAAGTCCTCACCATCTGTTTGTGCATAAAGACCAAGCTAGCAGTACCAAAGACTTTAAAAACCTAAGACCTGTATAGTATTTCTTTTTTTTTTAATTTTTTTTTATTAATTTTTATTTATTTCTGTATGTATATGAATGTACTGTCTGCATGCAAGTTTGTGCACCCGTGTCGTGCAATGCCGCGGAGGTCAGAAGAGAGTGTCGGATTCCCCTGGAGCTGGAGTTCTCCTGGAATTGGAGTTTCAGACGGTTCTCGGCCGCCATGTGGGTGCTGGGGATCGAACCCGGGTCCTCTGCAAGAGCGGTCGGCGCTCTTAACCGCTAGGCCATCTCTATAGTATTTCTAAGTCCCTAGATTAGTTCTGCTTATTGAGTTCTTGAATAACATGAGAAAAAATTTCAAGCTCTGTTTATAACCTACAGTGTCTCTAACAACTAGGAAACATATATATGTATATATGTACATGTACATATATATTCAATGGAACAAAATATTATCATTAATGTATTTTTAGTTGCATGATACATTCTGTTCCCATCTTTGATGTAAGTTGTTGTTGTTTTTAGACATTCTCACTACGTACCCCTGGCTGGACTGTAACTCATTATATAGACCAGGCTGGCCTCGAACTCACAGATATCTGCTTGCCTCTCCCTCCCAAATTCTGGGATTAAAGGCCTGACACCACACCCAGCCGAGGCATAAGCCGTTGTAGTTAGATTTTGAGTTGTTTCATTATGCTTGATGATTTTACTGTTTTGTAGAGGGAGTGACTGGCTTATTACTAAGGGCTCTCTAATCTGTTCTTTCCACTCCAAAATCAATACTGTTAGAAAAAAAGGAATGGTAGCTCATGCCTGTAATCCCAGCATTTAGGAAGCTGACAGAAGAGGTTGCTGCAAATTCAAGGCCACCTGGGGCTGCATAGTAAGTGACTAAATTTCAGACCAGTGTGCCTACCTGGCTACAAATGAATGCTCTCAAAGAAAGCCAGGGGAAAAAAATGAATATTGGAGAAAGATACTGGTTTTTTTTTTTTTCTTTTTCACAGGATTCGGCTCTTTTTGAGACATACTCTGACTAAACTGGAGAATTTGATCAATACTTACATACAAAATTGTTGTCCAACACTGGGTACCATTTTTCTTTAGCAGTACATTTACATAAACATTTCTAATCACAACTCTGTAAAGAGACATGGTATAATAATTCATGACTTTTAGGTAATATGTCATATGAATCTTAACATATGGCATTGCACTTCTACAATGGCAATCTTGGCTTCCAAAGGGACCTGGAAAACATCCAGTGAGAGAAGAATAAGCCAAACTTGATAGAAAACCATATCGATGCTAATCCAGGTTTACACCTTTCGTACAGACTCGGAACTCTCTAGCAGATGGCTCAGTGTTGAAGCCCTAATGTTAGCAAAATGTCAAAACTATTTTGCTAGACTCCCCAATTGTTCATACAGAATATTTTTCAAGTGCTGGATATCAAAATAGCATTAATGAATCACAGCATCCAGGTCTCTGATCACAAGTGCAGGGTTTTAGTTTCAATTTCCAAAGACAATCTGGCTTTGCTTTCTTGGGTTATAGCCAAACAGCTTTTACAAAAGGAAATCAAATTTTAGAAATTTCTTGCTTGATTCTTTAGTCAACACGGACCTACTCAGAGAAGACAAAAGCAGGCAAGAACCATTTGGCAGATTGCATTGTTAGTAGCTGCTGTATCAATTTAATGATCCAAACAAATGTCAGAAGATAGAATCTCTAAATCAAAGATTTTAATCCTGAAATTCATAGGCATATGGAAAAGACTGCATCAACTTAGAGTCCACACTATTGGAAACTGGAGGCAGATACGCAGGAGAGCTAGATGGGCATCCTTTCCTTTCTCCGCATGCCTACACATGGAATATTCACAGTCAATGAAGCTATCGGCGAATGGGCTCTACATGTCCTGAGGTATAGCTATAGTATGTATGGTCAGATTTACATGTGTACAACAGCAGTGATCATATCTGCATCTAGACAAAGATATATTTAATCACCATTTCCCAATGTTTATTATCTCTTCTGTCTTTAAGATACTTTTTTTCTAATATTCATAAGATTTTATGAATAAGGAATCCAGTGCCTATTTTGTAAATAATCACAAATGCCCTAAGAAGTTTTAGGTTTCCAAACTACTTCAGAATTAGCCTTCCCAACTCCAAGTTTCATTTCGTTTTTTTCATATCACACCTACACCTTTAACAATGTTTTCTACATGCAAGGAACACAACTACACAATGTTCCCAACAGTGTCAAATACTTATCCAAATTTCTCATTGAATAAGAAGATATAAAGCTTGATAAATGTGTAAAATTATTATGTGTTAATAAAAAATGCAAATTTTAGAGATATTAACCACCCTAATTTTATTATTACATACTATATATATATATATATATATATGTATCAAATTATAGTGTGCCCACCAAATTTTGTAATTAAAAATTTAGAAACAAAAGACATGCAAGTAAAAGTTCACCTCCCTGCAACATTATTTCTCTCTAAATGCCTATATGTAAATCTGTAGGACATGCAAATTTCTTCTAGCAGCCAGTATAATATAATGACTATGTCAACAGCAACTGGTACAATTGAGACTTTTTAGAACATGTATTCAATCCTGCCTATTAGCCCAAAGCCAAGGATACAGGTTCTGTAAGTGTACCATCTGATAAGCCAGTTCACAACAAAGTCACTATTTATCCTGTTCTCTAGGAGTGATGTCATTGACAGAAAGACTTATGTGCTGTACCAAGGAGGCTAGGGCAGATCAATATGATCAGCAAAATTTACTTGGGAAATTTGAGAGAGTTGAAAAGAGGTGTCATATCCATATCCCATACCAAACTATCCAACATCGATCTGAAGTAGACCTATACAGGGTGTCATTTAAATGTTATTTCCTAAGAATTAAGTTGGACTGGCAACATTCTTAAATATTTAATCTTTATGCATGTGACTTCTTAAAGAGTTTCTCATTTCTAAATCCTGATTTACTTTACTCTCTCTTAAGATTAATCATAGATTTATTTTCATTTTTGTTCATTATCAATTGCACAGCTGAAGACTGTCCATATTTCTTTAATGTTATGACAGGAATTCTTTGCTGATACTTAAAAAAACAAACAAGAATGAAATGAGCTAAGAGAATAACACTGTATTCCATTTTGTTCATTTAAAATATGTTACAAAACAGCTTTCAGTTTAAGAAATTTTGACAGTGTGTATTCAATTTTTCCACTAACAGATGCATGTACATAAAATTATATGATTGAAATTCAGTGTCAGAGGCTTTAGTCTTTTAATCTGGGCAAACTCATAGCATTGATTTGTATTGCTCTTGAAATATCTCTATCTACTAATGAGAAAGTAGGATGTCTGTGAAATGATAATATAGAAGTGTTTATGAGTTTTTATTTGGTAGTTTATGTGTTTTAAGAAAAAATACTATGATTTATTTTTAAATAAAAGATATTCTCTTTTTTAAATAAATAAGGTCATAAGCACCCACGTGGCGGCTAAGAACCGTCTGTAACTCCAATTCCAGGAGAACTCCAGTTCCAGGGGAATCCAACACTCTCTTCTGACCTCCGCGGCATTGCACGATACGGGTGCACAAACTTGCATGCAGACAGTACATTCATAAACATACATAAATAAATAAAATTAATAAAAAACTCACTGATGAATAACATGAAGTTTTATAGTAGGAAACTGACTTTTTATAATCAATCTTATTTTCATATACATAAACCATAGAACTTAAGGAAAATATATTACTGTTGAGCAAAATGCTTGTAATATAAAAATAAAACTTATAAAGTAAGCGTAAAAGGCCACAAGTTTAAAATTCACATGCTAGTTCCACTATCTTTAGTGCTCTTCTTATGATGGAAGGGCATAGAACAGTTATAAATGTTTGTTTTCTCTTCATTGTAGATTAAGCCAGAAGGAGTGTTGGCCATTTTTCCATCTAGATATAGTGGCTTAAGACTTTTTTTCTTGAATGATGGCAAAAAAAGCAAATGGTATTTGAAAGGTATTCATCTGTAGACAGAATCAAATCTGTCTAAAACGTGTCTTTCAAGCTACAGATGCACTATGATAGTCGTTGGAAAGAAATGCAATTTTCTATACAGAAAAACATAGATTTTCCACAGTACTTGGGAATTAGTAGCATGTGTCTCAGAAGCCAGAAGCAAAAGACCTTACACAGGCTTTTGTTTTAAATTGGGTATTGAACCTATGGCCTGGCCATGTACATGCCACACAAGCTCTCTCCCAGCCCTCTTTATACTTTTTGTTTTAAAATATGATCTCCTTAAGTTACTCAGAAAGATTTAGAACTAAGTGGGCAGCTCAAGTAAGACTTGAACTTGTGGTTTTCCTGACTCAGCACCTGAGTACTGAAATTATAGCCCTTTAACACCAAATCCATTTTCCCCATCATTTCAATGGTCAAAGATACCCTTCCCTCTGGAGCTGAAACTAGTCACTCAGAGGCAGCTACTCCATCATCTAAACTACAGCCCTAAAGGTGGTCTTGGATAAGTTACTTTGTCTTCCTCTGTTCAATTTATCAATCTATAAAGCAAAGATGACCATAGGATTTACTCCCAGAACAAGAATTAAATGCAACAGTTGAGTACAGAGCTTAGCCCAACAAATGGTGAACACTTAATGCAAGTAGTTATTAATATTAGATATGGTGATTCTTACTACCCAGGAGGCTTTGTTTTATAAATGTAGCACTTTAATTAAGATTCTAGAATCTCAGGAAAGAGTAGCAGGCCTTATTATTTTTAAGAATGCATTGACCTTAAAGAAATGTATTTGCACACCAAATAGGACCATGTTACTTACAAATACTTTTATGTGTAGAATATTCTTAAAGTAAAATAAAACATGTATTTTGCCCTTAGCTACTGAATCTATTTTTTCAGACAGGGCTGTATTAGAAACAATGGATTTGTTATAAGATATTTTATACTAGGAAAGGTGTTCTTGAATATTCAATAGGGCTCCAGGCTAGCTATTTTGTGGTTAGCTTTCTTGTAGTCTATGAAGCCCTTGACAAAGGTCACAAACAATTTGTTCATTCTTCTTATTAAAATAAAGATAGAAAGCACTGGTGATAACTCTGCCCAGCAGCCAACTTCATCATCTGCAACAGTTTCAACATATGCTTGGGAGATAATGAAAAATATAGCATTAAATACAGTGGCAGATTGAATCTTGTTTCAGGGTAAATATAGTAAGTCATTTTTCCCTCCTCATTTCCTCAGAACCTGTTTAGCATTAGACTGTTAATATCATCACAGATACATGACAAAACCATTGTATAATATACTGCATCTCAGACCAACCCCCACGTAAAAGTGAGCAGAAGAGTACTATGAACATTAATCCAGTATTGAAAATAATGTAGTGCTCCAAACCAGCCCTCTTCAAAATCCTCCTGCTTGTGTATGGAATTGTAGGAGTAAATGGTTTTATAAATCTGACATGTATTTCTGGTATCATTTAGTACTATGAAAATCTCATTTTTCTGAGCAATGATCTATATTGAAAAATTTAAAGATCTATTGTATAAGGAATAGAAACATCTCCTACATGATTTTATTGTATTTTTGTGAATGTCACATAATACATCTTGGTTATATTTAGACCCCTCCCCTATCTGCACACCCCCATAGATCCCCACTTGATTTCATGCATTCATGCGATATATGGTAAGGCCTATCAAGCAAATTTTTACGATGAAATCATTTCTAATGAACAAGTTTTTTTTTTTTTCTAGAAAATGAATTCTGTTGATACTGTGAATCCCCCAAATATAAGAGAATAGACATCATCATTTTGCACATCCAACATCCTGCCATAACAAGTTATTGCTTGGGAAAATTATAGCTGTTCAAAGACTATTTATGATGTGTATTTTAATTTCATAATAATTTTCAGCTCCCAATAATAAAGATATTTAGCCATTAATTTGAAACACAAATCAAGTAAGTTAGCAATAACTGAATATGTATTTGTATAAAAGGAGCATAACTCCAGAATATTTTCTATAATCATACACACGAAACATACACACACAGTTCTAAAACTACCACATTAAATTAAGATTTTATTTAAGAATAAGACTGTTCATGTATGAAAATGGAAGACTGGGTTGTAGGCTTACATTTGACTGCTATTTCCCTTTGTTGGTGACACTAGTGAACGCTGGGTCCTTGGTGCTTCTCTCTGTCACAGTGGGGTCTCTTTGCCCATCCTGCACTCTGTTAGAGGCTGACCACACTGCTTCTTGGGCTACTTGTACCACATTAGAGGACAGTCTGCTTTCATCAGTCTAGCTGGCTTCACCTATGCTTCTACCATCATATTCCTCTTTCAGAAGTGGTATCAGGAAGAACATCTTTCCTCTACTGGCTCTCGTTTACAGAAGCAATAAATGGCTCAGCTGCAGCCATTGCTTCAGGATCTAATTAAAACAGGGAATTGCAGATGCTGGGGATTTTTTTTTTTTTGATGCCTAATGATACAAGCTATGGCATGGGGCACATATGTTCAGTTTCTATTCCTCAACAAAGACCACAGAGAACCTGAGTGAGCAACAAGCACAGACGTGGTATGGTTTCTAACCTTACTTGAAACTGAGACTTTTTAGAAGAGATAACAATGACAAACACCAACAATGAATCACATAACTGTGAAGTGTGGCCTAAGAGTTAATGCTTCTGTTCTTTCTTTTCTTTATTTTTTTGTTTCTTTTTTCTTTCTTTGTGTGTGTATGTGTTAACGTATGTGTGCTGTCCTGTTTTTGTTTTGTTCTGAGTCCAAGTTTCCCTATGTATCCCTGGCTTGCCTTGAACTCACTACATAGATCCAGAAGTCCTCAAATTCAGAAATTTGAATGCCTCTGCTTCCTGAGTGTTGGGACTATAGGCCTGACAGCACACCCAGCCTAAACACAAGGCCAGCCTGGGTTATATAACACTATAACACAAGCTTCTCTTTAAAATCAAAAGTAAGAATGGGAGTGATAACTCAGTAATTGTTAACATGATGAACAGAGTTCAAGTTGAGGCTGAAATTGGCGGATCCCTGAGGCTATGGTGAACCAGCCTAGCCTAATCAGTGACCCCAAATCTCCCTGAGAAACCTGGCCTCAAAAAACACCAGAGGATCATCTGTAGCCTATATACACTACACACACACACACACACACACACACACACACACACACACACACACACAAGTCAAAAGCGAGGGGGCAGGGGAAGCTTTGACTCTGGTTAAGTCCAGATTCCACATATTTTTTTTTCCTCCAGTGACATCTGGGGTTTTCATCTTTTGCACTTTTATATACATTTTAAATGATCAAGTTATCCAAAATAAACTCATAAATATTCATTTAAACTGTGTTAGGCAGAATTTTAGCTTGACCCCCAGATCTCTACCTCCTGTTGTATACCATATCACTAAATTGATAATGATAATTTAATTAGAATTTCTTTGCAATTTTGGATCAATTTGTGAGGATAAGAACAAGAACCTGATGGAAGTTATCTACCTCAAAACAGCAGATTCAACAGTGAAGTATTAAAAGCTTTGCCTTCTATATCAGAATATGGACCAATGTTAATGTTTCTGTTCATGATAGTGTTGGAGACCCTAGGAATCTCAATAAAGCACTGAAGGCCACTGTAAAATATAATAATAGGATGAGAAAAACTAAAGTCATTATTAATTAAATGACATATTTTCCCACGGAAAAATAATGAAATTGCAAATAAGTTATTACAAGTAAAAAAATTAATTTACTTTAAATATAGCACTAATTTGTAAATATTTTCAGCAATAAAGTATTAAAATATAATTCAATTATGAAAATATTAATAAAGCTCTATTTCCTGTGCCTGCCTTGAAGATATGAGCGCTTTAGCTTTCTACTCCTCAGCTCCTGCCTCAGCCAGCTCCTACCACCATGTCTCCCCACCATGATGGACTTTGATGCCTCTGAAACCATAACCTCAAATTAACTCCACCTTCTATGAGCTCCCTTAATCACAGAGTTTTATAGCAGCAACAAAACAAAGCAACTAATACAGAAGTTGGTACCAGGTTCTTCACAGGGGTGTTGCTATGAAGAACCTAACATTGTTGGGTTTTTGAGGAATGTGGAAGACTTTGGAAGTTTGGACAAGAAAAGCAGTTGACTGCTGTAAGCAGAACTTAATGGGCTGTTTCTAGTAGGAGCCTGGAAGAAAGCAGTGCTGAGAGCAAAATAATTCCAGAGGAAAATACAGATCTAGGTAGTAACTGGGATATTGTGGCAAGGAGTCTGGCTGCGCAGCCTACGAGCTTGCGTCACTTCATCTGCATTACCAGCAGCTTTGGCGGATTGCAGTCTTTTAGGAGAAAATGGCATAGGTGTCTTCCTTTCAAAAGTTGGAGGCTTAACTGGGCACGGTCTTGCCCTGAAAGCACTCTTTCCATTGAGAAACACAAATCTCTAGATCTCCCCGTAAGCACTTTAATCTCTTTATCAAAGTGAACACAAACGTTGGCTCCAACCTTAATAAACTCCACAGTGTTTTCTTTCTCTCCAAACTGTACATTCTTCATTACTTTCTGCCCCATTTGTTCTAGTTCAAGGATGAGGAGTAGCTCCCAAATCTAAGGAAGGACCCCTTTGATAGGTGTGATAGTTACAGTTGTCAAGTCAAGAGAATCTAGAATCTGGTAGATGAGCTTCTACTCATGCCTGTGGGAGATTATCCTGATTGCCTTAATTCAGACAGGAAGATCCAACCACTGGGGGTGGGGGTGGTTCCATTCCCTGGATGGGATCCTAGAAAGTGGAAGTGAAGAAAAGGAGCTGAGCAGCAGCAGGCATTCACTCTGCATCACGGTTCTAGGTGTGATGTGTCCAGTTACTTTAAGTTCCCGCTGCCTTGATTTCCTCCCACGATGGACAGTATCCTTGAACTGGGAGGCAGAATATACCCTTTTCCCTTAATATGATTTTTATCACAGCAACAATAGAAAAATAAGACAATAGGCAACAAGAAAGTAGAGACTTTGCCTTATTATTGCAAGAAACTGAATTCTAACAACTTGAATATGTGGGTAAAATGAAACTCAGCCTCACGAGAAATGGAAACTCTGATTGGAACCTCCAATTTGGCCTTTGTGCACCCCTTAGCAAAGGAGCCCAGTTAAACCATGAGGTTCCACACTAAATTGTAAGATAACAAACTTGTGATTGAGATATATTTCAGTTGGTAGTGTGCTAACTTTAGCATGAATGAAGCCCTGGGTTTTAATACCTAATAGTTTTTAAACTGGGCTGGATGGGGTACATGCCAATAATTCCAGTACAGAAGAAGGAGAAGTTGAAGGTCATGCTTGACTACATAGTGAATTTGAAGCCAGCTGGTATACATGAGGCCTATTCTTAAAAATAAAAATACTGATGGGTTTCCCTTTGTATGTGACTTGTTTTTCTTTTGTAGCCCTCAGAATTTTGTCTTTATTTTGGGCATCTAGCATTTTAACTATAATATGGCGTGGGGTGTTTCTTTTCTGATCTTGTCTGTTTGGGGTCCTATGTGCTTCTTGTATTTGTATGGGTTTGTCTATTTTTAGTTTGGGGAAGTTTTCATCTATTATTCTGTTGAAGATCTGATCAATACTATTCTCTTGAGATTCTTCTCCTTCCTCTATTCCTATGATACGGACGTTTGACCTTTTCATAGTGTCCCNGAGATAAATATATACTAATTTATATTCCAATGTATATGCTTTAACATGTATATTTTAAAATACACAAAACAATAAAAGCATTATATAAAAAGAAAAAATATATAGTTTAACATATGTTAGAAACAGAATATAAACTGGCTTCAAAAGTATTAGTGTTAGCCTAGTTCTCAATGTGATATTGAGTGCATGAGTATTTATTTCATTATTTTTAAAGCCCATCTATTGGTATATACAATCAGTTGAATGATAACATTGTTCACCGATTTAAAAAAGTCCCCAATTACTTGAAATATAACTTCTTGTCTTCTAACATTACCCATTGGATACCAAGCCCATCAAGTAAAACATGTATGCACATCTCTCCAAGTGCATTTAGATACAGCAACAACAGAAACCACTGTGGTAGGAGTCATCACCCCACCCTAGCTGGTGATGGCAATTGAGGCAGACTAGCAGAGTGAGCCAGGAGCCCAGTGACCCACATGTCCTTCTCTGTGCTGTGTGTTTTGTATATTCAATCTGTGTATTGGGAAGTGAAGCCAAGAAGAAGCCCAAGAGCTAAGGATAGTAGAGAAAGACACAAGCACAACTTTGCAAACATGCCTTAGAACTCTTGAAACAATCAAAAAAGAGATCAGAAATACGATTTAGTGTTAGCTTCACTGTGAGGAACCCTTTATCCAGCTGAAATATTTGCTCTACCTTCATAGTATTGAGCTATTTCATCATATATCTTTTTAAAACATATTTTAATGAACTTTTTGGATTTCATAGAGTATATCTTAATCAAATTTAGCCCCCTCTCTTCTCTGCACCCCCCATAGGCTATCCATAGGACTTCATGCATTTTTGTCATATATGTTAAAGTCTATCGAGTCCAGTTTGTGTACCCACTGGTCCCTCAGTGTTAATTCATCCACTAGAACCTGTTCAGACTGTCCAGGTGTTCAGACTCTTAGATTCCCTCTGAAACAAGAGACCCACCTTAGTGGGAGATCAGGAAACTCCATCAAATCTGCATCCTTGAAATTTCTTGAAATATTGAAGGGTCAGGCATTTGTATGATTTTTTTTTTCATTTGTATGATTTTATACTAACCCTATGAAGCTATTTCTATAAATTCAGTTATGAATATAGCTGATATAAGCAGTCTTGCCTTGACATATGACAGGAAAACTCTGCGGTACAATTTTGGATAGATAGAACTATTTTTCTTACATTTGTCCTCTCTTTTTAACAAAATAATGGTAACTTGGATTTCCCAAACCTTATTTCCCATAATTAGCTTGCAAACAAATGTATTCACAAAATACTAGACACTTTTGCTAATTTCTAGTTTACAAAGGAATTCTACCATAGAATTAGAAAAATTGATACAAACAGGGGAAATATATAACTCTGAGCTATGGCTTGAAAAGAATAGCAAGTGTTTATTTTAGAGAAATATCACATTGAACTCCACGAACATGTACAATAATACATGTTAATGAAAAACAAAATAAAAATATTTTAAAATAATCATTAACATAGTGGAAAAGATAATTTACCAATATATCTTTAAATGTGAAATTTTATATAACTATTTGTTGTTGGGTTAGTGGAAATTAATCACTTTTTGAAATTTAGCTTAATATTGAAATGCTAGCTCATGAAACTCTAGTACACTACCCTAAAATCGAAATTTATTTGTGTCAAACTAATAAAGAATTTTAGACCTAAGCAAGAGACCATGTTTTTCAAACTATAATAAGTTATATTTGACATAGTTGTTAAAGGAAATTTCTTTTTGCCACAGACCCCTAGATTTTCTCTTTAGACAATAACTGGAAATGTTTATTAACTCCCTGGGTTTGAGAAAAAAAGTCACTTTTTAAGGAGCTAAAGTTTGGCTCAGACACACACACACACACACACACACACACACACACAAAGTAATAAGTCAGTATCAAAGTGACAAGACCACACAGAATGGTGATAATAAAGAACAATATTTATAGATGTTAGCAATCATCTGTACACCAGAAAAACAAAAGCAGTGTATGTAGGAGCCTGGCACCATAGAAACTGCAAAGTTCTGTGACTAATTTCTCAGTTGGTTTTTAATTCTCTGACTCAGTCTATTTCCCACTTCATAAAGTGGGTGGGGGTATTTGGTCCTATCTCATTTTCTAAGGGGATCAAGGAATACAATATAAACACCTGGTCATATAATTGATAATGGACAGAATAAGATTTAGGTGGGAGAATGTGATATAAACGTGTGACATTTTTCCTCTTGGGTCCCTTCAAACATTAGAGATTGGTGTTGACTTGGTCCTTCGTCATCCCAGTACTATTTTGCCTAATATGTTTTATTTTTTTTATTTTTTTTTATTTTTTATTTATTTATTTATTTTTGTATGTGTATGAATGTACTGTCTGCATGCAGGTCTGTGCACCCGTGTCGTGCAATGCTGCGGAGGTCAGAAGAGGGTCTCGGATTCTCCTGGAACTGGAGTTCTCCTGGAATTGGAGTTACAGACGGTTCTTAGCCGCCATGTGGGTGCTGGGGATCGAACCCGGGTCCTCTGCAAGAGCGTCGGTGCTCTTAACCGCTAAGCTATCTCTCCAGCCCCTTGCCTAATCTGTTGCCTAATCTGTTTTAAATCCCACTCATAATTTCTGCTCTTCTGCACCTGCTGTATTGCCTTTACTTTGCCCAGTTTATTTTTTCTTATCAAGAATGTCAATCAAAGCCAGGCATGGAGGTACACGCCTTTAATCCTTGCACCATGGAAGCAGGGGCAAGAAGATCTCAGTGTGATCAAGGCCAGCCTGATCTACATAGTGAGTTCCAGGCCTGCTGGGGTTACAGAGGAACTCTTTCTTAAAAAGAAAAAAAATAGAAAAGAGTGACAATCGGTCTACGTCTTCAGAGCTTCAGGATGAGTCTTAATAAAATCTGATAATAATTTTTCTTTATATGGAGCTCTCATGTACATTACTTCATTTCATTCTCAAAACTAAACATCAGTTTTGTTATTGCATAGAATCCTAACCCATGTTAAGTGAGATGCTAGGAAACTTAAGTAGTCTAAGGTCAGAGTTAAAGAGTAATAAAAGCAAAAATGAAAAGTTTCTTTTCTCAGTGTCCCTGTGACTGCTCAGGGCACCCCCGCGTCTCCAGCCACATCATCACCTTTCCTCCAGTGGCATGGAGGGACAACTGAGACACATGGAAATAACCTGACACTGCTGGGAGAGTTATGGAGCCTCCTCCAGCAAGGATTCTAAAACTTAAAGTCATAAATTGAACTCAAAGATAATTATACAATTTAATTCACATTAAAAACATAGTAGATTGAGGCTGGAGAGATGGCTCAGTGACTAAGAGCACCAGCTGCTCTTGCAGAGGACCTGGGTTTGATTCTCAACACCTACATGGTGGCTAACAACCATCTTCTGGAGGCATCTGATGCCTTATTCTGACTTTGTGGGCATTACAGGACATGGGTGGACTTACACACATGCAGGCAATATACTCATTCATATAAAATAAAAATGACAAATAAAATATTTTTTAAAAATGAAAAAAATCATATTTGATTACTGTGTTCTTACATCAGTAATAACTAAGCAATGAAACCACTCTGTATAATTTGAATTGAGGAAATGTAATAGATAATGAATCATTAGAAGCCAACGGGGTGGTGAAAGACAAACAGGTCAACAATTATAGGAAACCACTACTACTTTCTATTGTTGGGAAGACAAAAGGGAAACGTCCTACTGCCAAAGACTGAAACCAGAGAGGAACCCATCCACTCTTGCAAGCTGCCATCTACGGTGGTTTTCTCTTGTCCCTTTGTCATCAGCTCCTGGCTACTCTGCAAGCCAGGGATTGGATCTCCATGGAGGCAGTTGGCAGTGAAATCTGAGCACATATGCCCACGAACAGGAGGAAATTCTTATTAGTGGAACAGACAGTGACCGAATCAGGTCCTATGGCATAAATAGGAGTTTAGATCCATAATGTGATTACCAAATTATGCTGAATTTATTTATCTTGTAGATAATGAAATGATAGGAATATCTCTCAGCAGTCTAGACATTAAAGGATTTGGTAGATAATGTAGTTGGTTAGTGAAAATAATTCGAATTATGAAAAGTGGTATGGCCGGGGGCTGGAGAGATGGCCTAGTGGTTAAGTGTGCCAACTGCTCTTCCAGAGGACCTGGGTTCAATCCCCAGCACACACATGGCAGCTGAGAACCATCTTTGACTCCAGTTCCAGGGGAATCTGACACCCTCTTCTGACCTCCATGTCATTGCACGACATGGGTGTACAAACCTACATGTAGACAGTACACTCATACACATAAAAAATAAAAAAAAGAAAAGTGGTATGGCCTAAGTACTTTCACAGCTTCTCATATACTTGAAGCAATTGTGATGGATATAATTCCACAAAATAAGTTCTAAAATCAAACAATTTATTTGGACTTTATAGAGGAAGATTCTATTTAACCTTTCTCATTATATTAATACCTCAATTATATATTTATTCTAAAGGATCCATTCAAGACATTCTGGGTAATTTGCTAGTCCCTGAGAAAACAATGATTTATATACAACAGGATGAGGTCTTCTGAAAACAAACAAAGAACAAACTAGTTAAGAATAAGCATGTCCAGTTGGAGTCTCTGGCAATGGCCTGCCTGTGTTCCTCATCTGCTTCACTCCCCCTGCAAGATTCTAGTCATTGTCACAGTGATGAGTCCCTTGCCCCTATTCTACCTCCATGGTCAAACTGTTCTCAAATGAATCTGGGTCAGTGAAGCCAGCCAGGGCTGCCTCTGCTTATAACCTTAGAAACAAAGCCAGAACAATTCACCTAATAATGATATTCATAATGCCAGAAGACACAAAAGTTTTCTCAGAACAGTCCTAGATATTCTTACAAAGATTGGGGGAGCAGAAAACAGGAGCTAGGAAGAGGTGAGGGTGGGTTAATCAGAAATAAGGATTTTGGCCAGGCATGGTGGCACACGCCTTTGATCCTAGCACTTGGGAGGCAGAGGCCTCTTTGAGTTCAAGGCCAATTTGGTCTACATTGAGAGTCCCAGGACAGCTGGGTATGTAGGGAGACCCTGTCTCAAAAAGACAAAAATATATATAAATAAAAATTTATGAAGAACCTGTATGGAACCCTACCAGTCAGTGAACTAATTTCAAAATAAAATTTTTATTTTTTATTTTATTTTTCTCAAAGGCAATTTTTATTGAAGCTCTGTGCATTTCATACAAAATTTCAAGTCAAATCTAGATCCATGACCCCTCTCTGCCAGCCCACCCCACCAGAGCTCATGCATTCTGCCAAACATGTTTTTCATCTTTTTCTCAGTCTCTCTCAAAATTCTCGATGCAGAAGTTTACTGTTTTGAGCAGAAGTTCACTGTTTCAGTCAGTTCTTTGACCCAGTCTTCTTGTTGTTGTTGTTGTTCCTTCTGATATGAATCACTCCAAAATATGCATATATGCATGCAACATATATCATAGGTTTTAGCATCTTCAGTTTATGATTTTTTTCTTTATTAGGCTGAAATGTGTCATGTTTGAAGGCTCCTCCTTGGCAAGCCCAAACCACCATCACTCCTGCCCTTGTGCTCCACACTGGGGTTTTCCCTTCCCATGGTCACTAAATGAGGTCCACTAAAGCACCACATCCTGTCTTGGTTTTCCTGTACTGGTCTCCATGATACAGCCTGGGTAGTCCAACAATGGCATCTATACTCTGAAGAGGCTGAAATCCCAGTAGTAGCTCAGTCCACAAGTTGGATGTCTCAGCAGTCCCCATCTGGCACTGAAAGTTTGGAGGATTATTGGAGAGACATGAGTCTTCAGTCCATATTGGAAGGTTGAAAAGCTGTGTCTCATGCCTTTGAAGCAGTGGCAGCCTCAGGGTAGCTGCACTTGCCAGTAAGACAGGCAAAACAACTGTGCTTTTTTTTTTTTTTTTGTTTTTTTACTTTTTGTCTTTTTACTAAGATCTCAAGTTTTATACCTGAAATACAATTTCTCAGGCCTTACTATTTATTTATTTATGATTATACTTTCCTTTTGGATGCATAAGGCCACACAGTTAGCCCAGATTAACCAAGGTTTTTGTTTTCTCAAGGTCAGTTGAAGAACTGGTCCTCAGAGGTCACTTGGGTTTTTTGCGGGGGGGGGGGGAGCTGGATCCTTTTGGCTTTTCATTTACCAGTTCCACCCACTCGAGGACAAAGTCAGGTCTTGCTAGACCAGGCTTCCCTTTTTGAAGCATGAGCAGACTTACCTCTTTATAGACTGGACACTGGCTGAAGTCCCCATTAGTGGATCTCCAAGACCTCCCTGCACAGGAAGACTGGTGACTCACATTTGCAGGACATTTCAAGAGATGCCCCCGTGCATAGTCCCCTGGGTCTTAGTTGACTTCTGAGGGCAAGGAACAAAGATATCCCTTAAGACCTTCGCCCAAATTTGTATGGGAATTAAGCATGGTCATTAAGCATCCAGAAAGGCTAAGTTACACTTTCTGATTGGATTTGAGGCCTGTTCCACAGTAACTTCTCCTGCTACTGTAAACCTTGATCAAAAGTCCAAGGTCGGGGGTGTCATAAGGCTAGAGTAGAACCTAGTATTGTTATTTTGCTAAATGGTCATGTTGTCAAACTGCTTTCTAAATATGCATGTTTATATCCACAGACCTGGGCTGCTCTCAACCTTGATCAAAGAAGTTTCATTTTGAAGTGGGCAGCAGTCCATGTGGAAATTCCTAACTAGTCAAAATGCTGAGAATGAGTGACTCTGAGCACTTAACTTAAATGGGACATTCTTATTAACCCTATGCCAAGGTTCAAAGAATATCACAGAAGAGGAGGAAGAAAGAATCTAAGAGAGTGAAGGACGGTGAGGAGAGCTTTGAGATGCCGTGTTCTGGACATGGCATGAGTATTACAGTCATGCACAGCAGCTCTGATGACCTACACAACACCTGCACAAGATCAAGCCAGCTGAAATTCCAGCATAGATGTGGGATAAACTCATGTGACCGCACCACTAACTGAGTAACTGTTAGCAGTTGATAGCTGTTGGGAGAAAGGATCATTCTTTGGGGGTGTGGCTACTGGTAGTGGGGGCTTGCTCGGTGCTTCCCGTGATTCAGTGACTAGCCCTATTCCTATGCATATGTGAGCAGCGCTAAAAGGGCTTAGTGGGTTAGAACAGAAAAATAAAAAGGACTGGAGTGAGGAGGCAGACATGTGGGCAGAGATCTGGGGGAGTTAGAACAGGGAAGTGGGGGGGAAGTGATCACATTTCATCATATGCACATATGAAATTCTCAAAGAATAAAAAGTAAAAATAAATTTTTAAAATAAACAAAAAAGATGAGTTCCTCCGAAAAGACCCAAAAATAAAGTAAAATAAAATAAAATAATAAATAAAATAAAATAATAAAATAAATAAAATAAAATAAAATAAAATAAAATAAAATAAAATAAAAAACGCCGGGCATGATGGCACATGCCTTTAATCCTAGCACTTGGGAGGCAGAGAGGCAGGTGGATCTATGTGAGTTCAAGGCCATCCTGGTATACAGAGTGAGTTCCAGGACAGCTCAGGCTGCAGGGAGACACTGTCTCGAAAAGACCAAAAAAATAAATAATAAATAAATAAATAAATATGAGTTCCTCAGTGGAACCTAAGAAAGATAGTACATCCTGTATGAGAAAAATTATTTTAAAAAAACCTCATCTGTTGGTGTAGTACATTTTCATTATCCATTTGTCAGTTTATTCCATTTTCTAGTCATGAACAGAGATGTAAACGTGTCTTTGTAGTAGGATATTCAGTCCTGTGGGTATGGGCCAGGATTGGTAAAGCTGGGTCATGTGATAGTTCTACTTTGAATTTCCTAAGGAATTTCCAGACGGGTTTCCAAAGTGGCTATACTAATTTGCCTTTACACCAGCAGTGTACAAGAGTTACCCTTGCCTCACATAAGTATCAGCGTTTGTTGTTTTTGTATTCCTGACGATGACCATTCTGACTGGGGTGAAATGGAATTGAAAGAAATTTTAATCTGGATTTTTTCATAAGGATGCTGAATATACTTTTTAACTGTTTACTAGCTATTTCTATTTCTTTGTTTGAAAAATTTCAATTTGGTTCCAAAGCACAATTTTTAATTGGGTTGGTTTAGTTATTTTTTAGTTCTTCACACTAACCCTATGTCCCATGTAGAGTTTGCAAAGATTTTCCCCATTATGAAAGCTTTATTTGATTGACAAGAAAAATGAAATCATGAGATTTCCTGGTAAATAAATGGAACTGAAAAAAAATGATATTGAGATTTTCATACAGGACCCCAAAGACAAGGACTGCATGTTTTCTCTCAGGTGGATATGTAGGTCCTAGCTTCAATTCTTCACAGAATTTTTCCTTTATTCTTGAGAATTTCAAAAGGTATACAAGAAATATGATTCTACCTATCCCCCATTTCCCTCACTTCTGTGATGTTCCCTGAGTCTTGGTAGTGTGGGGGAGGTGTTAGGAAGATGAAGGGAAGAGGAGAGGTTAGTGGTTCAATTAACTAAAACTAAGGGTCTATGAAAAAGCCTTCCAGAAACCCACTAGTTAATATACTAATTTCAAAACACAACTTGAAAAAAAATGAGTTCAAATGGATTTATCCTACATGCATGGGTTGACAATGTCATTCCCAGAAACCATGGATTCTTGAACAAAAAGCAAAATATAAGGGATGGGAATCTTTTGTTTTGCGTATTTAATTTAGAGTACATGTGAAAGTTAGGGAAGGTGTATTTAGGGAGGGGAATTAGTATAATATTAGGCAATTGAAAGTAGAGAGGGAATTTTGTGGCCAGAAAGGTTCTTGGCCAGGTTTAGTGTACTCAGGCATGTGATTCCTCCTATGAAGCAAAATTTAATTCCAATTAGAAAAAGTATAAACTGTTAAAAAGGATCTTGAACACAGGTACCCTACATCAGAAAATAGTGCTGCTTCCAGGAAACATGGGTAATTAAATAAAAATCTCAGTGTCAGGCATAGGTTACCACCCTGTAAGTTACCAGTCAGGGAGGCACCTAGCATCACTGAAAACAATGTCAGTCACTGCCATTGTTCTCGGTCGGCCACCATAACTAGACAGCAGACCCTATTGCTGAAAACACCACAATATGGTTGCAGTAAGTAGAGAAACTGACCTCCAACTAACCAGGAAACTCTCCCTGGTAGCTGGCTTTCACAGTGCTGGAAGATGCTATGCAAGTTGCTAGGAGAGAAAAGACATCAAGCATTAGATCCTGCATGTTATATTACTGGCCTGACAGACACAATGTGTCCACTGGCAATAGTGGCAATATTGTTTATGGGGATAACCAACTGTTCTCTTGATTGGATTTTGAGGCCTATTTCAAAGGAAGGAATTCATGCTTTTTACTGTAAACATAGTGAGAACCTGTGACTAGGGAAGCTATAGGTCCAAGGGAAGAACTTATCAATGTTGTTTTTGCCAAGTGATCACATTATAAAAATTGCCTTCACCCAGGTGTGGTGGCACAGGCCTTTAATCCTAGCACTCAGGAGGCAGAGGCAGGCAGATCTTTGTGAGTTCAAAGCCAGCCTGGTCTACAGAGTGAGTTCCAGAATAGCTGGGGCTACAGGGAGACCCTGTCTCGAAAACACCAAAAAATAATTGCTTTCTTAAATATTTATATCCATAGACCTGGGATGATTTTTGCTTTGGTCAAAGAAACTTCTCATTTCAGTGGCTATTAGTTAATGCAGACACTCTTAAGTGTTCAAAATGCTGAGAATGTGTGAGTAGGAGTACTCAGTGCTAAATGAGACATCTTTATCAAACCCTGCCCCCAAGGATCAGGGATCACCAGAAAGAATTGAAGAGCCAAGGATGACAAGGATTCTTTCTCAGCTTACTATGGTTAATGCTCTGGGAACCTCACAGCTGGAGTGGTTACCTCCATAAGAGCTGCACAAGACCAAGCCAGCCAAAATTCCAGTGTGGCGGACGGAAGAGCTCCAGAGGCTCCAGGCCTAGCTGAGGAGCTGCTGGCTGCTGACACCTGATGAGGGGGGAGAGTCATTTTTCTTTGAGTGGGGGTGCTGGTTCATGGATGATCCCAAACCCAGAAGCATATGGGAAGCACAAACTGGACCCAGCGGGGTTATGTTTTAATATCTGTTATTTATTATTTATTTATTTATCTGTTTGTTTGTTTATATGAGTATATTGCCTGCATGAATGTAAGGGTACCTGTATCATGCAATGCCCATGGAGGTAAGTAGCAAATGATCACCTTGAACTTCATATACACTTGTCTCTACTTCTTAAATGCTAGGGTTATAGAAATGACCTGGCTTTGGAAATTTTACTTCATTTATGAATTTCTATACTACCTAAAAAAAACTCCAAAATATGTGATTACATCTGCATACAGGTCTCACTTTAAAACACTGTGTACCTACATTGACAGAGTGAGACCCTCTTCCAGAATAAAAACTTCAGGTCCTATGGCCCTCCCAAATTTCCCAAGTATTCACCTTTTAGTTACAGGTTACAGTCCATTATCTAGAGAATCCAGGTCAGGAGCTCAAGGCAGGAGCCTGGAGGCAGAAACTGAAACAGAGACCATGGAGGAACATTAATTACTAGTTCACTTTCTCCTTCAACTTCAGCAACTTTAGTTCCACTGGAAGGCAGAAAAATGATGTGAATACTCACCTACAAACTACAAGCCAGAACTTGTTTGCTAAGGAGGCCCTGCAGCCTTTGTAAACAATTTTTCTATGAAGCAGGGTCTTATACTCTACCCAGACTAGCCTGGAACTCACTCTGCAGTTAAGCTGGGGTTACAGGCATGAGACACTATTTACAGCTTTAGCAATGTTTATTTCTTATTTTGTGTGAGAGGTAAGAGGTGCATTCATGGCTGTGACAGCATGCTCATGGAACGCAGAGGACAACATTCAAGAGTCAGGTCTCTCCTTCTACCATGTAGGTCCCAGAGATCAAATTCAGGTTATCATTCATTGTACACTTTAGAAATCAGGAAAATGCCCCACAGACATGCCCACAGGCCAATCAGATTCTTCAATTGAGATTCCCTCTTCCCAATTGTGTCACATTGACAACCAAGATTAGGCATCAACAGTTGCATATGTATATAATTCCAGCACTTTTTTTTTTTTTTTTGTTCTTTTTGAGACAGGGTCTCCCTGTAGCTCTGGCTGTCCTGGAACTCATTCTGTAGACCAGGCTGGCCTCGAACTCACAGAGATCTGCATGCTTCTGCCTCCCAAGTGCTAGGATTAAAGGCATGCACCACCACGCCTGGCATTTATTTATTTCTGTATGTGTAACAATGTACTGTCTGCATGAAAGTTTGTGCACCCGTGTTGTGCAATGCCTTGGAAGTCAGAAGAGGGTGTTGGATTCCCCTGGAACTGGAGTTCTCCTGGAATTGGAGTTTCAGACGGTTCTCAGCCACCATGTGGGTGCTGGGGATCGAACCCGGGTCCTCTGTAAGAGCGGTCGGCGCTCTTAACCACTAGGTCATCTCTCCAGCCCTAATTCCAGCACTTCTAAGGCTGAGACAAGAGAATTGCTATTCTGGGCTACATATTAAAACTGTGTCTGATAAAAAGAGAGGAAAGGAAAAGAATAAAGGTAGGGCTGGTGGTGCAAGCTTGTAATGCCAGATATGCCACATGCTGGGGCAGAAGGATCACAACTTCAAGACCAGCATAGGTACCAGTTTAAGACTATTGTCATATTTTTATATTTCTTTTTTAATATTTATTTTTATTTTATGTGTATTTTGCCTGTATGTAGGTGTACCACATGCATATAGCATGCAAAGAGGACCTCAAACCTGAGGCACAAATGGTTTTAGCCACCATGTAAGTGCAGGAAACTGAATGGAGATTTTCTGCAATTGTATCAAGAACTATGAACTGCTGAGCCATCTCTCCAGCCCCTGTCATATTTTAACCACACAAAAAATAGGGGCTATTTAAGCTATGTCTCATAAAACACATGGTTCTAACTATTAAAGGAATATGTACCCTCATTGGTAAGAATGCTGACACAAATTCTACATGAATTAGGGTATAATCAGGAGCAGGGTAATGATGTAATTACAACTGGATAAATTTAGATGTTTAAGATCCTAGGTCTGTTAGGAAACTAAAAAGAAGATTATAAATACATATAAAAATCTAGGGTTACATTCAGTTAGTGTGTAAATAATGCTATAAAATGTGATTCTGCATTAAAGAAACACCTCCAACAATGTGCTTTTTTAAAATATGGCATATATTTTAATGTTCTTAGCAATAGAACTTAGTTTTATAACAAAGGTAACACTGTGCAGTACACAGAAGATGACTTGTTTTAAAATGTCTAATGAATTATAAATCCACATAGAGAAGAAGAAAAAAAAAAAAAAAACAGCCAAACTGTTATTCACACCACTCCCAAAAATAAATTTCAAAGGGAAGCAAACAGGAATATAAAACTTAAAACAATAAGGATTTTAGAAGAAACCACAAGGGACTGGAGAGATGGCTGTGTAGTTAAAGAGCACAGCTGCTCTTGCGAGAGGACCTGGGTTCTACTCCAAGCACCCACCTGGCAGGTAACAACTATCTGCAACACAAGTTCCAGAGGCTCATGCCCTCTTCTGACCTCCATGGGCATTGCACAACATCGATACACCTACCTACATGCTGCGGCAAATACTCATACACTAAAAAATAAGTAAAATATTTTTAAGTAGAACATAAGGCTTTGACTATGAAGTAGGAAAAGAATTCCTAAACAGGACACAAAAAAGTACACACAAAATTTAAAAACCAAATAATTCTTGTTCAGTGTCAAAAGTCCCATTAGGGTCTGGGGAGATAGCTCAACAGTTAAGAGTACTTACTGTTCTTGCAGTAGACTCAATTTCCATGTCCAGCACACACATGGGGTGGCTCATAATTGTCTGTAACCCCAATTCCAGGGGGGTCTGTGCCCTCTTCTGACCTCTGAGAACCTGCACACACATATTTCACACACATACTCTCATGCACATAAAAACACACATACATAAAAATAAGTAAGTCTTTTTAAAAATTGCCCTTAGGAGAGCTGGAACTACAGCAGTATCCTGGTAGGCAGGAGGCTGTGGGCTCATTTTACCATTGTTGGGGGAGAGGTGGCTTACCAACATTAGAAGAGGAAAAAAAAAAAAAACAGAAAAGTATGCTGTTTATTAAAAGTCTCCTTACCACTGTGTCTGTCAAAGGACATACTCTTTTGAAAAATGACTTAAGACACACCTCAAAAGATAAAATGAGCAAAAGTCTTGAGTAGCCATTTTTTAAAAGACAGAAATAACTAAAAAGAGCTCCTCAATTTTATTTATCGCCAGAGAAAAGCAAAATAAATTACAGCAACAATCTGANTTCTTTTTCTGAATTTAATCTACTTTCACATTTGAGGTTTTGCACATTCTAATTTCTAACAGTGACTGTGAGCCCTCCCCACCAACAAGCCACTATGGCACGCTGCTCCCCAAACTCGCCAAGTTGCTCCCCACTGAAACCTAGCAAGAGCCGAACAAGGTGTGATAGAATGGTTTGGTAGATCAAGATAGCAGCAAGATTCAGGGTAGGTAGGGACTGCAGGTGAGGCATACCTTAGCGCAGGCCCAGGAGGCGGGAATCCAGGTCTCTCCTTCGAGCTGTCTTGGCTATCCATGCTGTTTTGCTGCTGTCACTTCCACTACCTTCGCCAGTGGGGTGCTCTGGCAGGCAGGCCTCTTCAGAACCCGGAAGCGTGTGGTCCTGGGTCTCCCTAGAGCCCAGAACCACGTACCTGCCGTTCTTCAGCATCGGTTGTCGTCTCAGCTCCTCTGCCATCTGGGAGAGATCCCGTTTCATATCATAAGCATCCTCTCCATCTGCATAGTACTTGGGTTCCACCTCACTAACCTGGAAGTTGAGGGTGTTGGAATAAAGGAGCAAGGCCCCCGGTTGCTCTTCCGGACGTGCAAGGACACATACCTGGCACTAAAGTTCTCGATCATGGCCCGTGAGGCTTGGTCCATCAGCTTCTGGGCCAGGCCTAGGCGCCGGTGCGAGCGCTTCACTGCAAGCGAGGTGATGTGTCCATGCGGGACAACATCAGGGTCCTCCTCCATTTTGGCCAGGACATAGCCCACAATCTTCCCGTCCTCGTCCTCGGCGATGTAGGACAGCTGGGGCCAGGTCAGGCAGTGGTATAAGTAGTACTTCATCTGGTAGTTCTCGGGAAGGCAGAGGAGGTTGCAGTGCTGCATGTTCACCAAGTCCGAAGGCCGAGCATTGCGGATGTTCATCTTGGCAGCCACTGGCCTAAACTGCTCAGCGAGTGGCAGGAAGGCGGAATGACCCAAGGCGGAAGGGGCGGGGATAAGATGACCTTCCACTTCCGGAGGTTCCCTGCTCTTGGTTTTGCAGGTTTATGACCGTGTGCACGTGGGGTCGTAGCATGGTCAGAATTGCTCACGAAGAGCTCCATGGTTTAAATACTGTTTGACGCCTTGCTGTCATTGACAGTGTATTTGTTTCAATTTTGAACTTTTTTTTTTTTTTTTTAATTTTTATTTATTTCTGTATGTATAATGTACTGTCTGCATAGAAAGTTTGTTGCACCCTGTGTGCAATGCCTGGAAGTCAGAAGAGGGTGTCGGATTCCCCTGGAACTGGAGTTCTCCTGGAATTGGAGTTTCAGACGGTCTCGCCCCCATGGGTGCTGGGATCGAACCGGGTCCTCTGTAAGACGGTGGCGCTCTTAACCTAGGCCATCTCTCCAGCCCCTAAATGTTTTCTTTTATAGTGTGTGTGGTGTGTGTGTGTGTGTGTGTGGAAGAGCAGAGAGAGAGAGGAGAGAGAGAGAGAGAGGAGAGAGAGAGCAAGCGAGCTTGCACATTTGCACATGCATACATGTCATATTGGCTGTGTAGAAACTGGAGGAAAACTTCCGCAGTCACGTTTTCTCCTTCCAACATGTAGATCCTGGGGTGAACTGGGGTCCTGAGGCTTAGAGAATGCCTTCACCCCATAGCCATTTCTCCAGCCCTGGTTTTAACTGTTTAATTTGAATGCATCTGAACAACCCTATAGAACCAGAACTTAGATCAAGAACCAGAACATTGCTGACATCACAGGGAGTCTGTCCTGATGTATGTACCCTCAGTCCAAGAGTCCCAAGAATGACCTCGACTTCTAACAGATTTTATATAGAATCATACTGGATACACTCATTTTATCTCTTTTTTTCACTGATTACACGTGCAGTTCATCCATCTTGTGTACAGCTGAGGTTTCTCTATACTTTTTCTTGTTTGTTATTCATTGTGTAGCTGTATCATAATTCCTTCATTCTGCTGTCCATGGCTATTCGTAATATTTCTAGATAGGAAATAGAATGAATACATGGTTAAATATTGTTAAATACATCCTATTGATAAGTACACATATTGGCTTGGACCAGAGAATGATGGCCAAATTTATAAATATTGCTAAACAGTTTTAAAATGATTGTGCCATCTTTTCCTCAACATAGTGTGACTCCATCTTTTCATTTTATCCATTATTTCGGGGCGTCAGTATTGTGCTGTAATTTTATTTTGCTTTTCTCTGGGATAAATAAAATTGAGGAGCTCTTTATTAGTTATTTCTGTCTTTTAAAAAATGGCTACTCAAGACTTTTGCTCATTTTATCTTTTGAGGTGTGTCTTTAAGTCATTTTTCAAAAAGAGTATGTCCTTTGACAGACACAGTGGTAAGGAGACTTTTAATAAACGCATACTTTTCTGTTTTTTTTTTTTTTTTCCTCTTCTAATGTTGGTAAGCCACCTCTCCCCCCAACAATGGAAATGAGCCCACAGCCTCCTGCCTACCAGGATACTGCTGTAGTTCCAGCTCTCCTAAGGGCCAATTTTTAAAAAGACTTACTTATTTTTATGTATGTGTGTTTTATGTGCATGAGAGTATCAGTGATGTGTATAAATACTGTGTCTGCAGCCTCAGAGGTCAGAAGAGGGCACAGACCCCCCTGGAATTGGGGTTACAGACAATTATGAGCCACCCCATGTGTGTGCTGGACATGGAAAATTGAGTCTACTGCAAGAACAGTAAGTACTCTTAACCTGTTGAGCTATCTCCCAGAACCCTAATGGGCTTTTGACACTGAACAAGAATTATATGGTTTTTAAATTTTTGTGTGTACTTTTTGTGTCCTGTTTAGGAATTCTTTTCCTACTTCATAGTCAAAGCCTTATGTTTTCTACTTAAAAATATTTTACTTATTTTTTATGTGTATGAGTATGTTGCCTGCATGTAGGTAGGTGTATCGATGTTGTGCAATGCCCATGGAGGTCAGAAGAGGGCATTGGATCCTCTGGAACTTGTGTTGCAGATAGTTGTTACCTGCCAGGTGGGTGCTTGGAGTAGAACCCAGGTCCTCTGCAAGAGCAGCTGTTGCTCTTAACTACACAGCCATCTCTCCAGTCCCTTGTGTTTTCTTCTAAAATCCTTATTGTTTTAAGTTTTATATTCCTGTTTGCTTCCCTTTGAAATTTATTTTTGGGAGTGGTGTGAAATAACAGTTTGGCTGTTTTTTTTTTTTTTTCTTCTTCTCTATGTGGATTTATAATTCATTTAGCATTTTAAAACAAGTCATCTTCTGTGTACTGCACAGTGTTACCTTTGTTATAAAACTAAGTTCTATTGCTAAGAACATTAAAATATATGCCATATTTTAAAAAAGCACATTGTTGGAGGTGTTTCTTTAATGCAAGGGAATCACATTTTATTAGCATTATTTACACATAAACTGAATGTAAACCCTAGAATTATTTATATGTATTTTATAATCTTTCTTTTTAGTTTCCTAACAGACCTAGGATCTTAAACATCTAAATTTATCCAGTTGTAATTACATCATTACCCTGCTCCTGATTATACCCTAATTCATGTAGAATTTGTGTCAGCATTCTTACCAATGAGGGTACATATTCCTTTAATAGTTAGAACCATGTGTTTTATGAGACATAGCTTAAATAGCCCCTATTTTTTGTGTGGTTAAAATATGACAGGGGCTGGAGAGATGGCTCAGCAGTTCATAGTTCTTGATACAATTGCAGAAAATCTCCATTCAGTTTCCTGCACTTACATGGTGGCTAAAACCATTTGTGTCCTCAGGTTTGAGGTCCTCTTTGCATGCTATATGCATGTGGTACACCTACATACAGGCAAAATACCATATAAAAGTAAAATAAATATAAAATAAAAAATAAAAAATGACAATAGTCTTAAACTGGTACCTATGCTGGTCTTGAAGTTGTGATCCTTCTGCCGCATAAATTCGGCATTACAAAGCTTGCACCACCAGCCCTACCTTTATTCTTTTCCTTTCCTCTCTTTTTATCAGACACAGTTTTATATGTAGCCCAGAATAGCAATTCTCTTGTCTCAGCCTTAGAAGTGCTGGAATTAGGGCTGGAGAGATGACCTAGTGGTTAAGAGCGCCGACCGCTCTTACAGAGGACCGCGGTTCGTCCCCAGCACCCACATGGTGGCTGGAACCGTCTGAAACTCCAATTCCAGGAGAACTCCAGTTCCAGGGAAATCCAACACCCTCTTCTGACTTCCAAGGCATTGCAACAACACGGGTGCAACAAACTCTATGCAGACGTACATTGTTACACATACAGAAATAAATAAATGCCAGGCGTGGTGGTGCATCCTTTAATCCTAGCACTTGGGAGGGCAAGAAGCATGCAGATCTCTGTGAGTTCGAGGCCAGCCTGGTCTAAACAAATGAGTTCCAGGACAGCCAGAGCTACAGGGAGACCCTGTCTCAAAAAGACCAAAATGGGGGAGAGGTGGCTTACCAACATTAGAAGAGGAAAAAAAAAAAAAAACAGAAAAGTATGCTGTTTATTAAAAGTCTCCTTACCACTGTGTCTGTCAAAGGACATACTCTTTTGAAAAATGACTTAAAGACACACCTCAAAAGATAAAATGAGCAAAAGTCTTGAGTAGCCATTTTTTAAAAGACAGAAATAACTAATAAAGAGCTCCTCAATTTTATTTATCACCAGAGAAAAGCAAAATAAATTACAGCACAATACTGCCCCCTAAATAAAGTATAAAATGAAAAAGATGGAGTCACACTATGTTGAGGAAAAGATGGCACAATCATTTTAAAACTGTTTAGCAATATTTATAAATTTGGCCATCATTCTCTGGTCCAAGCCAATATGTATACTTATCAATAGGATGTATTTAACAATATTTAACCATGTATTCATTCTATTTCCTATCTAGAAATATTACGAATAGCCATGGACAGCAGAATGAAGGAATTATGATACAGCTACACAATGAATAACAAACAAGAAAAAGTATAGAGAAACCTCAGCTGTACACAAGATGGATGAACTGCACGTGTAATCAGTGAAAAAAAGAGATAAAATGAGTGTATGCAGTATGATTCTATATAAAATCTGTTAGAAGTCGAGGTCATTCTTGGGACTCTTGGACTGAGGGTACATACATCAGGACAGACTCCCTGTGATGTCAGCAATGTTCTGGTTCTTGATCTAAGTTCTGGTTCTATAGGGTTGTTCAGATGCATTCAAATTAAACAGTTAAAACCAGGGCTGGAGAAATGGCTATGGGGTGAAGGCATTCTCTAAGCCTCAGGACCCCAGTTCACCCCCAGGATCTACATGTGGAAGGAGAAAACTGACTGCGGAAGTTTTCCTCCAGTTTCTACACAGCCAATAGACATGTATGCATGTGCAAATGTGCAAGCTCGCTTGCTCTCTCTCTCTCTCTCTCTCTCTCTCTCTCTCTCTCTCTCACACACACACACACACACACACACACACACACAAAAGAAAACATTTTAGGGGGCTGGAGAGATGGCCTAGCAGTTAAGAGCGCCAACCGATCTTACAGAGGACCCAGGTTCGATCCCCAGCACCCGCATGGCGGCCGAGAACCGTCTGAAACTCCAATTCCAGGAGAACTCCAGTTCCAGGGGAATCCGACACCCTCTTCTGACCTCCACGGCATTGCACGACATGGGTGCACAAACTTTCATGCAGACAGTACATTCATATACATACAGAAATAAATAAAAATTAAAAAAAAAACGTTTTAAAAAGTTAAAATTGAAACAAATACACTGTCAATGACAGCAAGGCGTCAAACAGTATTTAAACCATGGAGCTCTTCGTGAGCAATTCTGACCATGCTCCGACCCCACGTGCCCACGGTCATAAACCTGCAAAACCAAGAGCAGGGAACCTCCGGAAGTGGAAGGGCATCTTATCCCCGCCCCTTCCGCCTTGGGTCATTCCGCCTTCCCGCCACTCGCTGAGCAGTTTGGGCCAGTGGCTGCCAAGATGAACATCCGCAATGCTCGGCCTTCGGACCTGGTGAACATGCAGCACTGCAACCTCCTCTGCCTTCCCGAGAACTACCAGATGAAGTACTACTTATACCACTGCCTGACCTGGCCCCAGCTGTCCTACATCGCCGAGGACGAGGACGGGAAGATTGTGGGCTATGTCCTGGCCAAAATGGAGGAGGACCCTGATGTTGTCCCGCATGGACACATCACCTCGCTTGCAGTGAAGCGCTCGCACCGGCGCCTAGGCCTGGCCCAGAAGCTGATGGACCAAGCCTCACGGGCCATGATCGAGAACTTTAGTGCCAGGTATGTGTCCTTGCACGTCCGGAAGAGCAACCGGGTGGCCTTGCACCTTTATTCCAACACCCTCAACTTCCAGGTTAGTGAGGTGGAACCCAAGTACTATGCAGATGGAGAGGATGCTTATGATATGAAACGGGATCTCTCCCAGATGGCAGAGGAGCTGAGACGACAACCGATGCTGAAGAACGGCAGGTACGTGGTTCTGGGCTCTAGGGAGACCCAGGACCACACGCTTCCGGGTTCTGAAGAGGCCTGCCTGCCAGAGCACCCCACTGGCGAAGGTAGTGGAAGTGACAGCAGCAACAGCATGGATGCCCAAGACAGCTCAGAGGACCTGGATTCCGCCTCCTGGAGCCTGCGTAAGGTATGCCCTCACCCTGCCGTCCCTACCTACCCTGAATCTTTGCTGCCTATCTTGATCTACCAAACCCATTCTATCACACCTTGTTCGGCTCTTGCTAGGTTTCAGTGGGAGCAACTTGGCGAGTTTGGGGAGCAGCGTGCCAAGTGGCTTGTTGGTGGGGGAGGGCTCACAGCTCACTGTTAGAAATTAAGAATGTGCAAAACCTCAAATGCTGAAAGTAGATTAAATTCAGAAAAAGAAGCATTTATTTATTCTGCTACTTTGGTGTGAGTTGTACTTCAGGGTAACCTTTTACTTGAAGAAAGAAATTTCATGTTTTACAATTTTAGTAGAATTATAAAGTCACTATTTTACAGGTCATGATGAAGTGAAGAATCTAGCCAAAGATCATCAGTAGCTAATAATACCATTAGGTGAAACTTTGGAACATTTGGCAGTGATATTTCAAAAGTCAGTTATCACTCATATTGCTAAAAGTACTACAAACAACATGTCGTGTTTCCTAAAGGCAATCAATGCTATACACAGTATCATCCATGACATATTCTTGCTAAAAGAAAGTTAGATTCCTTTGTGAGATCTCACAAATATTTTACACAAAATAGAGGGTTATGTTAAACTATACAATCAGTAAAATCCAGAAAGAGGGAATTTCCATAGAACAAATGGCCTGGCTTCTTCAATAAGTAGCATTCTGGAGGGTGAGTCCACTAGGGATATAGCTCAGTGGCAGACCATTGCTTTTTGTTATTATTATTTTGGGGGGGGGGCATTTTTTGAGACAGGGTCTCCCTGTATCTCCAGCTGGCCTGGAACTCACTTTGTAGACCAGGCTGGCCTTAAAGGCCGGTGCCACCACTGTTTTGATCTTAATTCAAACAAACTGAGTCCAAGATACTCTTGAGATGATCAGGCAAAATTTGAACATGGACTGGTGGAGCATGCCTTTAATCCCAGTACTCTGGAGCCAGAGGCAGGTGGATCATTCTGAGTTGAGTTCAAGGTCAGCCTAGTCTATATTGTGAGTTCCAGGAAAGCCATGGCTACACAGTGAGACCCTGAGGGAAAAAGAGAAGTATCACAGGTACTAATATATGCTGTTGTATACAACCCTAATGGAAAGAAATCCAGAATTTCAGTTCCTGATTCACTAACTCCTATGTGTGTGTCTGTGTGTCTCTGTGTGTGTGTGTGTGTGTGTGTGTGTGTTAAGGTAGCAGGGAAGGGAAGAGAATACAGAGGTTCATATAGGTTCTATGTTACTTCTTTAAATTTTATGTTTATGTGTATATTGCCTGCAAGTGTTTAAGTACACTCATGTGGTACATTGCCCTCAGAGTGAGAAGAAGGTGTCAGATTCCCCAGGAACTGGAGTTATGGACAGTTGTTAGCCACCATGTGGGTGCGAGAAATCGAACCCAGGTCCTTTGCAGGAGCAGCTGGTGCTCTTAACTGCTGAGCCATCTCTCTAGACCCTTATATAGGGTTTTTTCTTCATTTTCTGTTGAACTTTTGTGCATTTCATACAAATTTTCTTAATCAACTTTAGACCTATTCCTCTTTCCATGCCCCCAACCCTGCCAGAGCTCGTACATTCTGCCATACATGTCTTGTATCTTTTTCTCAGTGTTTTTTTTTTTAATTTTTCAGTACAGAAGTTTACTGTTTTGGTCAGTTCTTTGAACAAGTCTTTTTTTGTTGTTGTTGTTCCCTTTAATTTTTTTTAAATTTTATTTATTTATTTATTTATTTATTTATTTATTATTTATCTATTTATTTATTTATTTGTATGAATGTACTGTCTGCATGCAGGTTTGTGCACCCATGTCGTGAAATGCCACGGAGGTCAGAAGAAGGTATCAGATTCCCCTGGAACTGGAGTTCTCCTGGAATTGGAGTTACGGATGGTTCTCAGCCGCCATGTGGGTGCTGGGGATCAAACCCAGGTTCTCTGCAAGGGCGGTCGGTGCCCTTAACCGCTAGGCTATCTCTCCAGCCCTGTTCCCTTTAATTTTATATTGCTCCAAAATATGCATATATACACTCCACAGATATACCAAAATTACAGTGTCTGAAAATAAACTATAGGTTAATTCCAAAACATGTTTAGGAATTCACATTTTAACAGTAGAGCTGCATGCAAGTAGAAAGAAATATTACTTAGCATTCCTAAATTACATAGCAAAAGTTGATATATATTTTAATGCACTTTTTTTTATTTCTGTATGTGTATGAATGTACTGTCTGCATGCAGGTTTGTGCACCCGTGTTGTGCAATGCCGCGGAGGTCAGAAGAGGGTGTTGGATTCCCCTGGAACTGGAGTTCTCATGGAATTGGAGTTTCAGACAGTTCTCGGCCGCCATGTGGGTGCTGGGGATCGAACCTGGGTCCTCTGTAAGAGTGGTCGGTGCTCTTATCTGCTAGGCCATCTCTCCAGCCCTTAATGCACTTTTTTATAGTAGCATCAGGTATTATATTTACTAAAAAAAAAAAAAAAATTACCCAGTTTGCCTTACAAATGAAGATTTGGTGCTAGGATCCATAAATGAGGGACAACACACATTGTTTGCTTTTCTGGGGCTGTGTTACTTCACTTAGCATAACAGCTTCTAGTTCCATCCATTTACCTGCAAATGTCATGGTGTCATCTTTCTTTACCACTACTTAGAATTCCATTGTGTAGATGTACCACATTTTCTTTATCCATTCATCAGTTGAGGGACACAAGGGTTGCTTCTAGCTCTTTGCTATTGTGAAAAGAGCTGTAATAAACATGGATATTCATGTATCTCTTCGGTAGGATTAGTCTTATGGGTATATACCCAGGAGTGGTATGACTGGGTCAGGTGGTAGGTTCATTCTGAGCCTTTTAAGAGTTCTCCACACTGCTTTCCATAGGGGCTGCATGCATTCGCATTCCTACTGACAATTAATGAGTGTTCCTCTTTCTTTACAACCTCTTCAGCATTGGCTATCATTTGTTCTCTTGGTCATAGCCAGTCTTACTGGGCTAAGATGAAGTCTTAAAGTGATTTTAATTTGCATTTCCAATTATTAGCGATGTTGAGCACTTTTTAAGATGTTTCTTAGCCATCTTTACTTCTCTTGAGAAGTCTTTGTTCAGTTCTTTAGCCCATCTTTTAATTGAGTCATTTGTACTCTTGGTCTTTTGATTTTTTTGAGTAATTTATATACTCTGCATGTTAAACCTCTGCCAGGCGTGTCACTGGTGAGATTTCCTCCCACTCTGGGAATTCTCTTGACTTCTTTGATTGTTTCTTTTGCTGTACAGAAGCTTGTTAATTTAATGGAGTCTGACTTGTTGATTGTTGACCTTATTTCATACATAGCTACTGTCTGATTTAGAAAGTCTTTTCCTACACCTATATCTTGTAGGTTACTGCCAATGTTTTCTAACATTTTCCGAATTTCAGGATTCACATTAAGGTCTTTGATCCATTTGGAGTTGATTTTTGTACAGGGTAAAAGGTAGGGGTTTAGTTTAATTCTTCTACAAGTCATGATCCAGTTTTGCCAGCACCATTTGCTGAAGGTGTTGTCTTTCCTCCATTGAGTCTTCTTGGTCCCTTTGTCAAATATTAGGTGGCTGAAATTATATATGCTCAAGTTTCGATCTTCAGTTCTGTTCTATTAATCTATGGGTTTGCTTTTGTGCCAATACCAGGCTGTTTTTATGACTATAGCCCTGTAATATAGATTGAAGTCTGATATAGTTATCCTCCCTTCATTGCACTTTTTACTCAGGCTATCTGGGGTCTTTTGTTTTTCCATATGAGTTTTAGGATTTCTTTTCTAAGCCTGTGAAAAAATTCATGGGGATTTTAATTGGGATTGCATTGAATTTGTATATTACTTTGGGTAGGATGGTCATTTTTACTATATTAATTCTTTCAGTCCATGAGCATGTGAGGTCCTTCTATCTTCTCATATCATCTTCAGTCTCCTTTTTCAAGGATTTACACTTTTCATTAAAGAAATCTTTAGTGTCTTTGGTCAGGTTTGTTCTGAGCTATTTTATTTTTTTGAGGCTATTGTGAATGGAAAGTCTCCTTGAAAAGCTACTGATTTTTCTAGGTTAATTTTGTATCCCACCACTTTACTGAAACTTCATTGTTTCTGGTTTTCTGGTGGATGTTTTGTCATCCCTTAGGTAAACTATCATGTCATTTGCAAAAAGAGATAGTTTGATATCTTCTTTTCTATTTAGTACTCCTTTAATTTCCTTTTCTTGTATTATTGCCCTAGCAAGCATTTCAAGCACTATATTTAAAAAGAGTGGAGATAGGGTGCAGCCTTGCCAAGTTCCTGACTTTAAGGGGAATGCTTCTAATTTTTCCCCATTTAGAATAATGTTGGCTGTGGGTCTGTTGTATATGGCTTTAATTATGCTGAGGAATGTTCCTTCCAGTCCAATTCCCTGTAGTACTTTAAACATGAAAATGTGTTGAATTTTGTCAAAGACTTTTTCTGCATCAATTGAGATGATCATGTGGTTTTCATCTTTCGTTCATTTATGTGCTTTATGACGTTTATTGATTTAGGTATATTGAACCATCCCTGTCTGATTTATACTCCATATAGGTTTTTAAGTCAGTTCTGGTTTTCCAATTAAGTAAGGGAGATGAGAAATGTAGTTTAGCTTCGTCCCTAGGAGGAAAAGGAGAAATTCAGGCAACATTGTATTGTCTTCCATAATGGGCCATTCTGGTAGTGTGGAAGGAATATGGGGAACTCTGTTAAATACTCAGCCAGTAACAGGGGATTCCTGCTGCTCCCCTTAAGTGGCATACCACAAGGAACTCTGTGACTCTACATAGGATTTGAAGGGGGACAGGGTTGGGGTTTGGTTTGGTTTGGTTCGGTTTGGTTGGATTTTGTTTTGTTTTGGGCATGAATATATCACATATATTTATTTGGCTGCTCTTGCATAAATCTGGTCAAGGAAACAGATTCTAACACCTTCCAACATATTTCTCTTTAAACTCTGAAAGAAATAATCCTTTTAATCTGAAACCCTTCATACTATCTGATATTTCTGCCCCGTTCAACAGAGACACCAGTTTATAAGTATAGCTGTCAGAATGGGAAATGGCAATGTTGAGAAAAGAAAGAACAGGGAAAACATAATTATTTATATTGCAGAAGCATTACTATGCTGCCACAAATGTGGTGCTCCCTTCTGTGGAGTTTGAGTTCACCTATGTACAGAAAAAAAATGCTTCCGTGGGGGAGCAGTTTTTCATTTTTTCTTGTTTTCACTTTTAGGTGAAGAGACAGAGACAGGAGTGAGTGGGACGCTTGGAGAAGGAGAACTGGGTGTCCTCATCTTAAAATAATAAATAAAATGACTGCCTATAGAACTCACAGCACAGCCACTTTTTAGTCTAAAAGCTGTGTCTTCTTTGGTCTTCACACTATCCCTAGAAGACAGATAGGATGAATACTCCATTTTAGATAAGAAAGTCACATCACAGAGAGCTCTGTATCTGGAGAACAGAGAGGCTGACCTAGCTACTCAGACTCCATAGATGGGAGATTAAATAAATCCTGTAAATTGCTTAGCAAAGCTCCTCACACATTGATTCTGTTGGTTTTGCCCCATAGTATAAGCTGGTAATAGCAACTATTCGCATTCCTTTCTTCATGGTAATCAAATGGTAGAATGTTGTGTATCAGCAGCAGCAACAGTTTGCAGGCTTGGAAGAGAGATGCAGTTAAGGATTAAAATAGCTTTCACTGACAAGCTGAATGTCAAAGCATTCAGCTGAATCAACGCTCAGCAGCCGCAAAGTTTCTAGGGAGCCATAGCAATGAAGATAGGTCAGTTCAAAACACGCTGGCTGAGGCAGGAATGCCATCAAACTGCTGCTTGTCTCCTAACAGGAAATACGTGCCTGATGATTAATAACAAAAAAGAAAAAAAAAACCAAAATCTTCAGACTTTCAGTTGAGCTGGCACCATTGAGTTAACTAAGGTTACTCCAGTGACTATCTTTCTGGTTATTCTTCCTGCCACTAAGCTGTCATTCTAAGAAAAAGTTGTTAAGTGTTCAGATGAGCATTCACTGAAATAGACTGTTCTTAATTTTATCAGACAACTAATTATAACCAGAATGATGTAGTGAAATATGGAAGGGAGTTAGAGACTGACAGGCCTGGTAGATTCCTAGTGTAACCTTACCCCAGATATGCCACAAACCATAGATTTCAAATGCAACTGCACACTGTGAAGATAAGAGGGCATTGAGAAGAGATAAAATATTGTTTTGAAAAGCTAATCAGATAGATTCCATTTGTTGAATTATTTATAATACCTAGCAGTGTCACCTTTCAATCAGTATGTGATATACATGTGGCATGACTGAATTACTGATTTTGTCATATATCAGTAGAGATCGTTTTTCTCCTAAACCTCTTTCTGTGTGCTGTCTGTGCATTAGTATATAAAATCTAATGTACTTTGTGATAGGGGAGGTAAGAAAAATAAGATATTAAAAATTCTGCAAACATAGTGGTTTAAAAAAGTCAGAGTGTAAATCTTTTTGAAAATATTCTGCAGTGCCATGCTATAGATTATCTTCAGAACATCGTGGATATTATTTTGATAGTAAAGCCATAAAATTTTCTTCTCCATTCATAAGGTCCTATTAACAATTAACAGGTATGTATCAGGCTTCTCTGCCCTACCATTGAGAAAGCTCAGTAATGTATAGCTGAGACGCCTCAGCTGTTGAAAACACAGACTGCCCTTGCAGAGGACATGAGTTCAGGTAGCTCAACTGATTATAACTCCAGATCCCAGAGGTCCAAGCACTCTTCTAGCCTCTAGGAGCAGGTATACTCACATGCATATATCACATATGCACACAATTAAAAATAAAATCCATTTTAAAAAGAAAGCCTTGTAATAAAATTTTGAACTTAAAAAGCTGTGAAATCAAAGACTTTTGAAGAAATCTTTTGATAAAGAAAATCTTTATATATCTATATTATCTATAAATCTATATTGCTAGGCAAAGTATATTACACAAATATTTGCCTTTTCACTTCTTTTCTTGGATAAGTTTTTATTGAATTTTTGTTTACTTCATACATAACATCTCACTCTTAATCGCCTTTATACCACCTTCATTCGCACCCTCCCACAGCAGTCCCCCACCCCCGGAGTTCATACATTCTGTCATTTGTGTTAGGGCCTATTGGGCCAAATGGGCCAAATTAATCTCCCCAGTCATTCCCTGGCACATGTTCATCCACTGAGCTCTAGTCAGCCTATTCAGAATCCCTTGCTTAAAGAAGGCCAGTTCTTGGGCTGGAGAGATGGCCTAGCGGTTAAGTGCGCCGACCGCTCTTACAGAGGACCCGGGTTCGATCCCCAACACCCACATGGAGGCCGAGAACCGTCTGAAACTCCAATTCCAGGAGAACTCCAGTTCCAGGGGAATCCGACACCCTCTTCTGACCTCCGCGGCATTGCACAACACGGGTGCACAAACTTGCATGCAGACAGTACATTCATACACATACGGAAATAAAATTAATTAAAAAAAAAAGAAGACCAGTTCTTTCTTGCCCAACAATAATCAGCTGCCAATATTTCTTCAGCTAAGATTGGGTTCTGCTACCTATTTCTGCAGTTCCATGCTGGGTTTTTGTGTGGTTGAGCTTGCATGGGTCTTGTGCATGTTGACACCAATGCTGTAGGTTTATATGAGTAGGGTCCCAGGAGCTTGGAGGATTCTGTTTCCATATGGTCTTGCATCATCTCCCTGGCTCTCAACAATCTTTCCACCCCACTTTTCTACAATGTTCCTGAGCCCTGAGTGAGTGAAGCTGAGTATAGCTGACTGTCCATGGACCCACACTCTGTAGACTCCTAATCTCCACAGTTTGGCCATTCATGACCTTTTGAGTTCCTGGCCCCCTGTTACAAAAGGGAGCTTCCTGAATTAGAGTTAAGAGGTTAATTAGTGTCCTCTGGGTCCCTTGTTCTAGGTTGTGTGAGCCTTAGGTATAGAAGTTGCATTGTAGATGTTTCACTTAGGCTTGGGGCATTTACACACAATGTCTATTTGTATCCAGTTGTGGGACTCTGTAATATTCTTCATCTGGTGCAAAAGAAGCTTCTTTATTGAATGGTGTCTGGGATATTTGTCTATAAATGTAAGGATATCTGTTTTGCAGTTGGTAAAAGATTACCTTGGCCCAGGGATGTGACAGTCTTGGGAATTTCTCTGAGATCTATGACCTCTCCAGCCATGTATATCTGGCTCTGTTTATACACAGTATCACATATGAGTTTCCTCCCATTGAGTAGGCTTTAAGTTTAATTAGTTAGCCATTGATTGCCCCCAAGATAAAAGTGCCACTACTGCACCAATATTGTATGCTGTGCCAGACATTGATGTAGATAATTGGTTTTAAAGCTGATGTTGGACCATTAATTGTTGTTCCCCCTTTAGCTTGTGTAGTGCTCTCCAAAGCTAGCCTTCAGGGGAGATGGCTTCTTGGTCAGCTCCAGCTCCATTGCCCCAATTCTGGACCCTGTCTTTAGTCACAGGGTCTCACCTTCAGGTTCTGGGAGGCAATCAAAGGCTGTGGCAATAGCCCGTATAATTTTGGGAGTCTGTTAGACTACCCTGGCCAATGACTCAAAGGAAGGTTTCTCCTGTTTGGCACTGTTTCTTGTTGCGTAGCCTTCAGCTCTGTGCATGGACTCATGTAGCGATATTGTATATATAATTTGTCATTAGATTGTTAGACTAAAACAATTCCCTTGGTTTTTTTTTATGCTAGCTGGACATTATTTATCTCTCTGATCTCCCCCTCCCTGTCTAACCCTCCCTCCATGTCTACTCCATTTTCATTTCTTAAAGTTGCCAATCAATATTTTCTAGATAAGTAAAGCAGCCATGTAATTCTTGAGGTTTTTATTTTATGTGTATGAGTATCTTGCCTGCATGTATGTAAGAGCACCATGTGTGCATTGCCTGCAGAGGCCAGAAGAGGGTGTCAGATCCCCCTGGAACTGGAGTTATTAATGGTTGTTAGCTGTTATGTGGGTGCTGGGAACTGAACCCAGGTCCTCTGCAAGAGAAGCGAATGCTTTTAACTGCTGAGCCATTTCCAGCTCAATAATGTTAAGTTTTATATACCTTGTATTTGCAGACCCATGCTAACAGTGTTCATAATAAACTGAGAAAGTCAAAGAGAGTCGTTCTTCCTCTTCTAGTAGAGCAAATACACTTTGAAAAAAGATTTTTTTTTTTTGCGGTTCTTAGCCTCAGCCTTTAACGGCTGCGCTATCCCCATAGCCCTGAAAAAAGATTTTTAATGCCTTTTTAGTGCAATAGGCAGCTCATCAAAATTGTGTGTATGTGCGTGTAGCCTGGGACGGGATATGTGCGTGTGAGTGCAGTTCCATTGGAGGCCAGATGTGTTAGATCTCCTGGAGCTAAAGCTTCAGTTGGTTGTGAGCCACCTCGCATGGGTCCAGGGAACCGAAGCTGGATCCTCTGTAAGAGCAGTCATGCTCTTAACCTCTGAGCCAGCTCTCCAACCCCCAAGTATGCTTTTTAAAAATAAGATTTTACATAATACTGCCTCCTTCCTGCCTCTTGATTTAGTGTTATTCCTGAAACCAACTTTTCTGTAATGATGATTTTTATACAAAAATCCTTTTTAACTGCCCTGTGCATAACTCTGCTTTATCATTTATGTGTGCATAGCATAAGGGAAAGGTAACTTTTTTACCACTGTGGTATTTTACTTTGTTTATTTTGTTTGCAGTTAAAATAGGCAGGAAGATTCCCCTCTGCTAGCCTTTCTTTAACATAGTCTGTTCACACATCACACGAACCTTTTTAAATTTATGAAGGATCTACCCCTTATTTGTCTTTGTGTGTTTAATACCTAACATGTTATTAATTCTTGCTAGACAGTGAATAGCCATTTAATGAATGAATTAGTGAATGAATGAACCTTAAATTATGAATAATGACAATACATACTCTAAATTATTCTTTAGTTCTCACAGGAAAAAATGTGACTTAGAGAACTAAATACATTGTATCTAACTAATGAAGGGCTAAGACCACCTTTCATTTCTTTAGTATTGAGCTTTTTTCTTTTTTATAAATTAATGTGCTTTTTGACACACTATCTTACTCTATCCCAGGCTGGCCTGGAACTCCTGGTTGGCCTCGCAATACAGCAATCTTTCTATCCCAGCCTCCTGAGTCCCAAGACTGCTGGTATGAGCTACCCTGCCCAGCACTGAAATTCCTCTTGAGTAAAATCAGATGGGATAGGATTTGAAGATAACAAGGAGAACTGTTTCTTTAGGTTTGAAATATGTTCTCTAGGGTACATTTGTCTTTCTGTGTCTAATACCATCCTCTCTTAGAGGCAGACTTGGCTTTCAAGAGTCAGGAAATATTCACGTGTCTTCATGAAAGGCCCAGGCATGGGGCTGGAGAGATGGCCTAGCAGTTAAGAGCGCCGACCGCTCTTACAGAGAACCCGGGTTCGATCCCCAGCACCCACATGGCGGCCGAGAACCGTCCGAAACTCCAATTCCAGGAGAACTCCAGTTCCAGGGGAATCTGACACCCTCTCTGACCTCCGCAGCATTGCACGACACTGGTGCACAAACCTGCATGCAGACAGCACATTCATACACATACAGAAATAAATAAAATTAAAAAATAAATAAATAAAAAAGAAAGGCCCAGGCAATAACCCCAGATCTGGGTAGAATTTTGTGCTGTGTCTGAATTTCAGCCAACTTCATGGAGATTATGTAGAGCAACTTGTTAGGGGGCAGAGGCATCCTCTCTGCCACTGAGTCTGCCATCCATTAAACTGAGATTTTTTTATAGTTTGAGAAGTTCATATGTGAATAGCGTAAAAGCCATAAGCTTCCTTTAAGAAGGCCATGGAATGGGGGCTGGAGAGATGGCCTAGCGGTTAAGAGCGCCAACCGCTCTTACAGAGGACCCGGGTTCGATCCCCAGCACCCACATGGCGGCCGAGAACAGTCTGAAACTCCAATTCCAGGAGAACTCCAGTTCCAGGGGAATCCGATACCCTCTTCTGACCTCCACGGCATTGCATGACACGGGTGCACAGACTTGCATGCGGACAGTACATTGATACACATACGGAAATAAATAAATGCCGGGCGTAGTGGTGCACGCCTTTAATCCTAGCACTTGGGAGGCAGAGGCACGCGGATTTCTGTGAGTTCAGGGCCAGCCTGGTCTCCAGAGTGAGTACCAGGACAGCCAGAGCTACAGGGAGACCCTGTCTCAAAAAAAAAAAAAAAAAAGAAGGCCATGGAGTCATAAATCCCTTGAAATGGCTAACTGATCCTAAATTGGCTGTCTGGCCTTGCTCAAGCCTTGTCAGTGGTCACTCCCAGAGTGGAGGGAGACTGTGCGTGTGCGGACCTGTCCTATCTCCTTAGGGCCTTGAGATATTGGCCTGTTCAACATGAGAAATTTAAAGAAGGCCTTCAGTTATCCAAGAACACCAGACTTTGGTATCAAACACATTCCAGCTGAGACCAAAAGGAAATAAAACCTTCCAAGTTCCTCTACCCAGGTACAGAGACTTCTTCCTTCTTCCCAAGGAAGAAGTATCTCTATCTCTGTCCTCACTCTATGCTTATTCTGCTAAAGTATACATTCTTTACCTGTTGCAGGTCTGGCTCTGTTTCTTATTTCTTAACCTTAAACTTTTTCCTTTTTTCTTTCCAAAAACCTAACAGTGTGTGCATGTATTGCATTTTGATCAGAGCTGCCCTTCATTTTCTCCCCTATAATTCTTCCCCTACTTGTACTACTACACCCCCCCCGAACTTCATGTGCTGTTTCTTTTGTTTGTTTGTTTGTTTGTTTGTTTTTGTTTTTGTTTTTTAGGCCACCATTGAGGCTGCCTTCCACTGCTCACATACTCTCTTTTCTCTACAGCACCACAGGTCTTTGTGTATCTGCCACATCTATCATGTGAACTCTCTGCAGAATCTCCTCTAGGGTCAACTCACAGTGACCTGGATGGCTTCTCCTTTTCAACACTCAGAAACCTTCCACATAAACCTACTGTGATCATGAAGGAAACCTCAACACAAGGGCCTGCCATGCAAGAGCCAAGGAAGCTTGAACCCTGCCACAACCAACCTTCCCTTGGCCTCCTCATACCAGGCTGCCATTGTACTGTTTGTAGCCTGCCTTCCCTGGGCTGTGTTTGCATTGCAAGGCTGTCTCCTAGAATGCCGAGCAGGAAGCAGGGACAACTCTTCAAACTCCTGCGTTCAGGGTTTGCTGTTACTCATTTGGGTTTTCAGCACTGAGGGGTAGTCAGGACCATTGAGTTAGACCTCATGCCCCTTCTTCCAGGAAGTTGTCTATTACCTCTGGCTTTCTCTGGAAGCTCCCTGTGGCCTACCATGGGGTATTTTCCCACTGAGAGAAGGTAATAAATAAGGATTTTACTTCCCCACACAGGCAGGACAAGCAGTAACTAAACTGGACTCTCTTATCTGCTTGTTTGAGTCAGTTTTTTGTAGTTGTTGTTGTTGTTGTCTTTGCATTTGCTTTCTTTTGTAATGATGTAACTTGCTGTTTACTGAAGATTGCTAGTGTTCACAGGCACTGCTGTGGCATTTACTGAAGAGACATGTAATCCTATGGGCAACCCTGTAAGGTAGGCAGTAGTATCTTTGCTTTACAGGTGAGAAAACTGAAGCAATACAGCAAAATAGTACTTAAAACAACTCTGCTTGAATCCCTGTTGCTACTCTTGCATTTTGTCTTCAGAAATGTTAAAACCAACAAAAAGGAGAATCTGCTGTATAAAATGTTCAATGTTGACTTCATGTGTGACAGCTACATGTCAGTTGTAAATATTTATATAACCTTCAGTTATAATCCCTTTAAGTGTTCTTAGTAAAAATAAATAAAGACAAAGTGCTTTGACTTCTGAAGAAACCATCACAGATACATGGACTTATCATTGCTTAATATTCTTTTCATATTCACTGAATGTTAATTACCTAAGTATCCAGCAGTTTCATGTTTAAATTTTAATGAAAACTAGAGTTTATGGATTTAAGTCTAAGCCCTGACATTAACCATCTGATGACAAGAGATAATTCTGTTCTCTGTAATCATAATCGTCCCTGATAAGTACTTCTTACACATATACCCCAGTGTACTCCCAGAATGTCTGTTTAATGGTAAAGGATTGCCTGAGGCAGAGAGAGAACTTTGTTTTTCTCCATAAGAAGGATTTGCCATTTTATGTGTCAACACAGACCTCTCATCTATCTTTCCATCTTTCCTTTTTTTCTTTTTAATTTTCTACCTTACCTCTGAAACTGCTTTATTCTTTCTCCTCAAGCACATGTTTATCTCTTTATTTAAAATATTACAGCTATCTAACATCTCTCCAGGGCAGCATAATCTTACTGATGAAATATTCCATGTTTTCCTTGAGCCCTCTTTAATGTCTTTATGTTAACAGCTCAGCAGATGGAGAAACAGAAGGAGTAGCCTTAGCTTACCTGAGTGATTTCTCTCCAACACCAAGAATATTGAATATCTAGCTCCTTGATGTTAATCGTTGGAGCAATTGGAAAATAAGAGAGGCTACCCGACTTTTGCAGTGTTGTTGACTAAAACAGTTGGCTGCTTTTCTTTGTTACCAGGAGAAACGGAATTACAGCAGCCTACCTAGTTTGGGTTATGCCTGTTGAAATAATAAAAGAAAAACAGTAACACTTAACATTGTTCTGGGCATAAATTAGCATGTCCCCAAAACACAGGAAGTGTGGGATCCCTCTGGCACTGCTTTTGGTAATAATATTGTTCGTTTTACACAGAACAAATTATTATCCCCCCCCCATGGATAGACAGCTTGGTTTTTACTCATCTAATCCTGTAGAATCAAAGCAAAAATGTAGGCTAGTAATGGTATGAATATCATTGTGCTGGCTGTAGAGAATGGCCTGACAGCCCTTCCTTCATGCTTTAAAGAAATTACTGGGCGGAGCCTGGTCTGTGAGTAAATTGTTCAAAGGTAGTACCCAGCAAAATGCAGAGTTTTCTTTAGTTGTAAGAGAAATTTGTGAATGAAGCCTACAAGTTTCCTAGTTAAAATCTGTAGCTTCCCTTTGGAGATAAGAGCAAAAAGCAAGAAATGATAAGAGATCAAACAGTAGTGGAGAGTGAGTGGGAGATGGGAATGGGACCGTGGCTGGCAAGCTTGGAAAGAATCAAGAAATAAATGATTTTTTTCTGTTTAGTTCTACATAATGTTAATATTGACTAGTAAGGGTCTAAAGCTCACTTCTGAACCTGACATTACTGTCTAAGACACCTGGGACCAGTTGACAGGTGGTTTGAATTAGACCCTAAATAATTCAGAATCTCATCCATTCACATAAATGCTATTTTTGTGATACTATGTTAAGAGGTTGCTGACCAAATAACAAGTTTCAGATATATCAAAATGTGTATAATAAAAGTGCTTATGTATAATATATGATGTGTGTTAATCACCAACATTACATCTTGTATTGGAATGTTTTGATATATTAATTTTCCTCATCTTTAGTGCTAAACATGTGTATGGCATATGAGATTTTAAAATTTTTAACTTATTTTTATTGCATTCATTTTCTGTTGGCTGAGTGCATACACCATGGCAGTGCACGTGGGAAGGCCAGAGGACAGCTGCAGGGGTTGCTTCTCTATTTGCACTCTGTTGGTCCCAGGTGCTAAAGGGCAGGCCCTAAGACTTTCACTTCTAATTCTCACTCTGATTTAATTGTTTTCATTGGCAATAAATCATTTCAGACATTAAAATTCTTTTTCATTCTGACATTTTATAGGGAATTTGAAAAAGAATTATTACGTCCCTCCCCTTATTCATTCAAGGAGAATGTCTAGCCCATTGTTTCTCAAAACTATAGTTGATGAATTTGTTGCATCAGAATCATGCAGGTACTCTGATAAAAGACATCCTGTCTTTAACTTTGGTTCAGTTTTAGGAAGTCAGAGCTTCAACACACTGCTAGGGAGTGTTTTCCCAGCATCATCTGGAAGTCACTGATTAGTGTAAGGCATCAACATCTTTTTAACTTAAAAGAAACTTCTTCTAATAATAACCCTCTCCAGATTTAAATTTACATATTTCAAAAGAGGCCAGGGACTCAGGCAATACCACAAATTTTTCTTTAGTATCAACATAGAAAGAATTAAGGAACTCTACTTTTTGCTCATTTCCTGTAAGCCTGAAGCTGATCTAAAAGTTTTAATTAAGATTTTGCATAGGTGACCATTTTATACACATACACAGTTGTGCATGTTTTACACAATGTGATCATATCTTGTGTTCTTTTTAGGACTCGGACATTACGTTCTGCCCCCACCTTTACTTTTCAAGTAAACAGTAATTACAAGTTAGCCTTGCCTGTACACAGCACAAGTCTGAAAAGTGAGAGCATTCACAAAATTTCACAGGCGAAATTTTCCCACTCCTTTCTGCAGCTCTTTGAATCCACTGCCATCTGGGTGCTCTGTATTTGAACTTAACAGTACCTAACCAAATCCTCCGAAACAGACCAAGTCACTTGTCATGATCCTTCTTTATACTTTTTCCTAGACATGAATGCCTCTTTGAAATCTTGAATGACACAGCTCATTTCCCTGAGGAGCACACGAGGGTTATTTAAACACCATGTTTTACGTGGGCATGCATGGGAATTACATTTTGTAAAGTCCTGAAGAAAACTCCTTTCACTAATAAATCATTCATATATTACTTTCCTGATGAAAATTAAGATAGATCTACCACCTTTGGAACAGGATTATCATCTCAACTAAAAAGGATAAGTATACCTCGTCTTTTATAAGTTTAGCACTTTTCACAAGAGATGGTTTAATAAAGTGGAAAGTCAGGCCTCAGATTTCCTTGCTTTAATTCCATCCTGGTTTAGTTTATAACCACCTGGATAGCCTCTGGCACATCAGTTTTCTCATTTACAAAGTAGAGATAAAAAATAGCTCATGCCCTCTAGACTTTTTGTGTAATGAGATAGGCTAAGAAAGTTTCAATGTATTTGTTAATAGACTTGTAAATGTTAATGCTAATATTTTTTTAATTTTAGAGATCCTTTATCCTTAAATTTTAACTGATTTTTTTAAAGCAGTCCTTTGCTTTTTCCTCTCTTCCAATCCAGGAAAAAAAAAATCAGCATTTCAGGGAATTTATCACTAAACAATTATTGTTGCAATGACAAATGTGTGCAGGTATGTGGATATTTTAAGAGATGGAATATGAAGAAGAAAATGAAAGGAAGTGAATTCTTGTAACTGTAGAATATCAACTCTACATTGTTCATTAAAAAAAAAGGTGCAGTGATAAAAGTTGTTTATATCTTATCTATAAACATTAATATGCATTAGATATACAATTCATGCTAATGAATTTGTACTCATTCTCCCATTTATGTGGTTTTGAGTAAAAGATATACTCAAGACCAAAATTTTTCACAGAATTTTATAGCAAGTCATTTGGGCAGTATTATATAGCAATATCCTCAGAGATAAAACCTTCCATCTTGGAAGGAAACTTGTTAAGAAGCAGGATATCAAAAGGGAGGTAAGCAACAGACTGTTCTAGGGGAAGTGAAACAGCCCATCCTTCAGGGAAGCTCCTCAAGCCTCAGGTAGAGAGTAGTTCAGTAGCTTCTGGAAGTTCCTGAATCCATATTCCCAGTGCTCTGCTTTCCTCAAAGTGTATGAGCCCAAAGTACTGCTTTGAGACACTCACAGACCAGCTGAGCTTCCTGGGTGGAGCAGAGGCCTGGAAGAGGCAAGGAACTACCTGGGAAGAACACACTCCAACCGGTTGAGCTGCTCACAGGTTGGGCAGTGCACTCCAGGTTTCCTGCGTTCATGAATTGTCAACCATGCTGGAGTGGCCTTGGTGATGCAACTGTCTGCATATATTACAGGAGTCATTTTTGCTCCTATAACTAACCCTTCACCCCTGCTTCTGAAAATAACCCCAATAAAACTCATTGGTTCTACGAGTTGGAATTTAGTGGTATCCTTATTCTGGTCTGTCATCTGTGATGAGTAGACATTTGCTCATGTCTCCCAGGAGCAGTGTCACACAACATGCAGACATTTAGCCTATTTACACCACCAAAACGCTAGTGTTAAAGTCTCATAGACCAGCGTTTCTTCCTGTAGACAAAAAAGTTCAAAGTTGACTCTAATAATAAATATAATTCATAGTTGTAAAAAAAATGTATATAGGAAGCTTCTAGGAAAAAATTACTGGTAACCATTCTTTAGTATCTCAGATATTTTTGTGCCCTGCTGTTAATGGGAAATGAACTGTCCTGGCCCTTTGAGAAGACTGACTTGGCAAAACCTGCGCCAAACAAACAGGCCTGGATCAGAAATACATACAGGGGATATATATATATATATATATATATATATATATATTAATATATATATAATATAAATGTGTGGGTGCTGAGATTTTTCACATCATCCCATGGTAGATTTGACACTTCCAACATGGGAGTGTATGTGCCACTTAGGTTACTATAGGAAATTTAAACAGTTGGCATTTTACAAAGAAGCAGATATTTTGAGCACATGTAGGGGTAACTTCCCAGTAATATGCTGACACTATTATAATCTTAGCTATTTTAACAAATAAGACACATGGTAGCATGTGCTTCCTGAAAGACCACCAAAGAGACAGCATTTTCTAAGGCTCACAGACTGCAGTATTTCTGGTTGTCTCTGCCTTGCCTTACCTCAGCCTGAGACTGAGCTCAGCATGGCCTGTATGATTTGAGTACAAGTAGAAACTGTAACAGGGTCACGATGGAGAGACCACTTGTAGGACCATGTGAGTTAAAAATGATGGTTTATTAGTTATGGCCAGACCCCACTCAGATTGGGAGGAGTGAGGCCTTGAGAAATGGGGTACACAACTTTTATAAGTACAATAACCAATCAGATTTAATATCAAAAATAGTAGTGCAGAGCAAGCAAGCTAATCACAGAAGCAAGAGTCAGCAGTTATAGCCAGGCATTTAGGGCACATATTATTTCCAGTAAGAAGAAACTGATCCCCAACATCCCTTTATGGCAGAATGCATGATCTGGGATGGGGTGGGGGTGGGGGGGGAGGGAAAGGGAAATAAGCCTGAACTGAATTGGAAAAAATGTATGAAATGCACAAAGCATCAATAAAAACTAATTTAATTAGAAAAAAAATATTTCAGGGGAAACAAATCTTAAAGAAATGAAACTTATCACAAGATGAAGTTAGGCCTCAGCTACAACCTCTGGATTACTTTCTCCTTTATCTCAGAAATGTCCAAAGTCCTAAATGTTACTTCTTCATATATTAACTTACTCTTAGGAGTACATAAAACTTTTGTCAAAAGCTAGGCATGGTGGTGCACGCCTTTAATCCCAACACTTGGGAGGCAGAGACAGGTGGATCTCTGTGAGTTCAAGGCCAGCCTGGTCTACAGAGCTAGCTCCAGGCCAGCTGGGACTAAAGGGAGACCCTGTCTCCAAAATAAAAATAAATAAAAATAAACTTTTGTCAAATACATTTATTATTACTACTCATCTGCTGTGCAGAATAAGTCATACTGAGGTCATAGTTCAGTTAGTCCATATTAGGTTAATTTTTCCCATCACTGGGACAGTGTACCTTAAGTTTTCCTGTGAATGATCAGTTTGCTATTCCTTTGTGAAGTGGCAGAAAAATTAGTGGAAAAGAAAGGTAAGAGAGTATAACTGTGCATGAAACCCTAACACTTGAAAGGTGAAGGCAGAAGGATCGGAAGTACAAGGCTACGTGGGGTATTGGAAGCCAGCCTGCAGTACCATGAGACCTTGTCTCAAAAAAACAAAGTGAGAAAAACAACCAGTGATGTATTCCTAGTTAGATCATTTAGGAAGGTCTACTAATGAACTTTATATAGAATTTGAGTTCCCTAAATTCACTTGGACCCGTTTACCTCTTGAATACAATCATCTATATGCTCTTAAATATTTCATACGTGCTCATTAATTTTATTCTTTTCCTACACTTCAGAAACCTAAACATCTAGGGCTGAGCTTCTGTGCCCAGGATTACCATCTTTATCTACAACTGCATTAAGTTAATGGATTATGAATGTCTACACTCCTTCACTCTGAGTTACTCCTAGAGTTATACCCTGAGACACCTACTTCGAGGATATTCAAAGACTTAAAGGTACCTTGCTTTATAAATATGCCAACTATCAAAAATAGCTTTTACAGCTTGGTAGGAAAAAGCAATTATGTGATGACCTAAGTTGATCGGAGGAACCCACAGTGGAAGAAGAGAACCAGCTCCTGAAAGTCGGCCACTTACTACATATCCCCCATGGCAGTTGTGTGTGTGTGCATGCATACATGCACGAGCATGCACACACACACACACACACACACACACACAAATAATAATAAATACGTTAATAATAAAATTGGGGGGGGCAAGATGGCTCGGTAAATAAAAGCTTTTGTTTATAAAGTCTAACAACCTGAGCTTAATCCTGGAAACCCACTGTGAAAGGAGCAACCAACACTGGAAAGTCACCCTCTGACCTCCACACATGCGCTACAAATAATAATAATAACAATTTCAATTACCTTTTGTAGGTTAAAACCACAGTGAAATAATATGAAGCAGTTACTTCTAAGTGGATGGTAGAAATTGTAAGGTTGTAGCCCACCTAAGTCATGGATTTCAGGAAGCCAACTGAGGCAGAAGTCTCAAGAAATAATTATCCTGCAACATCCTGCAATCACGCCTCACCAGAGACCAGATCCAGGCCTCAGTTCTCTCAGGATGCTCCTACTGATATCAGCCACAGACCTACCTGCGCCCATTTTCCCCCATCTCTGTGTCCTCACTTCCTTGAAAATTCACTTCCTTGTGTGCCCAGGTATAACACTACCATTTGGGGGGCATTCTAATGCTGCTGATCCTAATCCGGACATAGGCAGGCCAGCCACCATGCCCAAAATAAACCCAACTTCCTTTTCATCAGAGTCCTGACATTTTCTCCTCTGTGCTCCGAGTCTCTTCTCAAAATGAACCTAACAGAAATCAAAATTCAGAGTTAGAAAATCTCATTAGGAGAGAAGAAACAATAGAGAAAATTTTCAGCTGATAGAAAGTCAAAGAGAGTTTTTAAAATCTGTGTTGGGTTCTCTAATCATTTAGAGTGCTGTTTTGCTTGTTTGGTTTTGGAACACCTTCTGATGTAGCCTAGTCTGATCTTGGACCCCTGATGCTCTAGCCTTCACCTTCCACATGTTAGGACTACAGGCATGTATGAACATGCTCAGTTATATCTTTTTTTTTTATTACTAAATGGACTTTTATTTACACAATGAAAGGAGGCAGATTTAAGAATAACTGGGCATCTTGAATAATAGAGAAAGGTTTTGTGGTTCACATTTTGGTATGCTGGTACAATTTTGATCAGAAAACACATGGGTCAATGTCACACACAAAAAAGATGTTCCTGTTTAGAAAGAGGAAAAAGCATATTAATGGGTTATATCACAGTGCAATGTTTTTTAAATCACAGTATTATTCTCGCTTATCCCTGAGCATTGGAATACTTGTAAACTATAAACTTTTCCCATGACTTGATATGTGCTGCCTTATATCAGAGCGAGCTAGGCTAAGCCAAGAGCACAAGTGAAGTCTTCCTTCATCTCTGATGCTCAGCATTCAGTCTCTCTGATCAGGCTTCCATTGTATGCCCCTTGCTGAGATTGAAAACCCTTCACATTAACCTACATTCCACACCACTTCTCTTCTTTCCCTTCTGCTCTTCCTTCACACAATAATAACTTAACCAGTTAACTAAATCCATGTCATAAGACATAAAATTATGAAAATTCATACTAATTTATTAGTAACTGCTGGGCTTCCTCCTTTAAAGAATGTGATCAAAATATATTGTATGAAATTCTCAAAGAACTAATAAAACATTGTTGGAAAAATATTTTAGGGGCACCTATAAAATATACTTAACTTACTTGAGTTTTTTTAGGATAAGCGTAGGACATTAAAACCATTCTTATCCTTCCTGTTCAAAGACTTAAACCGGGACTCCAAGAGGTAAATACTCTTGCCACCTTGGGCCAGTTTTCAGAAAAGAAGGCATTTGCAGTTTGTGAGCCAATGAAGGAATGGAGTACTATGAAGTAATGCTGTTTGAAAGCCAGAAACTTTCTTTTGTAAAATTTGTCTTTGTGTGTGCATGTTTGTGTGTGTGTTTTGTTACATGTGTATGGGTGTGTGTGTGTGTGTTTTATTACATGTGTACAGGTGTGTGTGTGTTTTGTTATGTGTGTGTTTTGTTACATGTGTATGGGTGTGTGTGTGTTACATGTGTGTGTTTTATACATGTGTATGGGTGTGTGTGTGTGTTTTATACATGTGTATGTGTGTGTGTTTTATACATGTGTATGTGTGTGTGTGTTTTATACATGTGTATGTGTGTGTGTGTGGGTTTTGTTACATGTGTATGGGTGTGTGTTGTTTTATACATGTGTATGGGTGTGTGTGTGTGCTGTTACATGTGTATGGGTATGTGTTTGTCTCTGTGTTTTGTTACATGTGTATGGGTGTGTCTGTGTGTTTTGTTATGTGTGTGTGTTTTGTTACATGTGTGTGTTTTGTTACATGTGTGTGTTTTATACATGTGTATGGGTGTGTGTGTGTTTTGTTACCTGTGTGTGTTTTATACATGTGTATGGGTGTGTGTGTGTGTTTTGTCACGTGTGTGTGTGTTTTGTTACATGTGTATGGGTGTGTGTGTGTGTTTTGTTACGTGTGTGTGTGTGCTGTTACATGTGTATGGGTATGTGTTTGTCTCTGTGTTTTGTTACATGTGTATGGGTGTGTCTGTGTTTTGTTATGTGTGTGTGTTTTGTTACATGTGTGTATTTTGTTACATGTGTGTGTTTTATACATGTGTATGGGTGTGTGTGTGTTTTGTTACCTGTGTGTGTTTTATACATGTGTATGGGTGTGTGTGTGTGTTTTGTCACGTGTGTGTGTGTTTTGTTACATGTGTATGGGTGTGTGTGTGTTTTATACATGTGTATGGGTGTGTGTGTGTGTGTTTTGTTACGCGTGTGTGTGTGTTTTATACATGTGTATGGGTGCCCATGGAGAGCAGAAGATCCCCTGGAGCAGGAGTTGCAGGCTCTTGTGACCCACTTGACATGGGTGCTAGAAACTGAACTTGTGTCCTCTAGAAGAGCAGCGTTAACTAAGGAGCCACCCCTCCAGCCCCCAAAACTCTCTTTTCTATGTTTTCCTCCTCTCACATATGTTCCACAATTTTAAAATCTGTTTCCACAAAATAGTAATAATTGCACTGTTTCCATAAGGAGTCATTCTGTAGGTTAAATAAAATGTTAGGTGTACAAAAATTCGGGGTTAACCAGATATCATGTCATGGTAATATTTTATATTTTAATAAATCTCATCATCACAACAGAGGGTTTTACACTTAAGTGTCAGTTAAGGCAACAAGAAGACTCAGCAATCACAGCTGTTTCCCACCATCTTCTGGGTTGTCTTACTGTGCTCAAGCAGGAGTAGATACATAGGGGAAAATGAGAGAATGAAAAGGGGGTCTGGAAGCTGAGAAATAACAGAGCCAGCACAAAGGATCCTCAACCCTACTTACAAGAATAATGGTACTACAGGAAATCCTTGCAGTCAATAAGTAATGTTTTCAATAGAAAACACTATCCTGCAGTTTTCTGCTAGCAGAAAAAAAGAAAAAAAAAGCCAAATATTTTCCTAATATGTCCTTGAATAAAAGGTAAAAATAAGAGGCATGCACAAATAAAGAACAAACCAAATCTCTTAAGACGTGTTTCTGTAAATACTAAGAACATTTGGTGATCACCCTTGAAATCCTGAGCTTTATATTTACCCCTTGGAAATGCAAGGAAAATAATGTCACATTGTTTTGAAAGTATCTCAGAGCAGGGCATAGTCTGCTTTGTCCATTCTACAAATAGATGAGCGATAATCTCCAAGAGATCATCTTGACCAGAGTCAGTGAGCAGTGTGTTAGTTAACAGCCTGAGGCAAAGCTAGAGGCCATTAGGCTCTTGGGGGAAGGGGAGATTGGGGGATTGTGCTTTACCAGTAATTAACTACAGGTTTGAGTCAAAACTTGCTATGAACAGACATAAAAGTTATTCTGGAAGATTCTGTGTCAGTGTTTGAATTTTCATATGCTGCCCTCCCCACCCACCTCACCCCTACCCCAAATCTTTCTTAATAAATAGAGGGAAAAAAAAAGATGCCATCATTTCACACACCAAGTTGGAATAGAAATAATTCATGTGATGAAATGGGGATCCTCAGGGGACCAATTAATTCCTTTTCAAGCTTGGACTATATAACCATAAGAACCACTTTATAAAAAAACTCATCCTACTACATTAGTTGATTGTTGGTGAATTGAGATTCAATCATGAGATCATAAGGATTTTTGAAGCTTTTTTTTTAAGTTTTTAATCCTATCTCAATAAAAGTAAATACATAAGGATTATAAATAAACCAAATCTGAAGTAATATAGGTTGGGAGACCCTCAAGAGGGTCAGGAGATAATGAAGATTATATCTCAATATTGGGATTATGATGTTAGTTCTTTATTTCAATAAAAGTGGATAGAGATCTTTCATATCAGGGACAGGGCTTAGCTGTAAGGACAAAGTAATCTTCTGGGAATTATGCATACAGGCTTGACATCATTTTTTATTGGATGGCTGATGAACTGGAAAACTCCAGGATAGCTGGGCTTTAATTTGTACTCTTAATTTTCATATAAATCGGTACATTTCAGGGGGAGGGAGTCAGGGACATTGATGGTTGCTAGCCTGTGGTAATAAGACAGGCCTGAGGCATAGGTGGCTACACTAATTCATCCACTATCTGATTCTGTCTTTTCCTCTCTCCATCTGTCTTCCATCTTTGCATCTATCATTTAATGAAATTTATAGCCTGCAAATACCAGAGAAGCTAATGTTAGTGCAATCTTCCCTCTACCCCCTCTTAGAATGATCTATAATAATCTACTTATCATAGACAGGCACACTATAATGCACAATAATTTAGTCTTGAGCTGGGAAAATGACTGCAATTGTTTATCAAGAATACATTAATAAGGTCCTCCCTAGTTGATTTTTTTTATCTTTGTAAAGGCTATAGGGCATGGGAGACCACTAGTTTCCCATCATAAAATAATTATCTTGATTTCCATATATAATTTCATGTCTGTACGGTTACATGAGGGTAAAGTTACCAAACCAGAACATAGTGATTATTTATTTGAACAAAAAGAAACTTGACTAGCACACTTCCAATAAGGATGGAGATATCATTCATGTTATGAAAAGAAAGAAAATGCTATTAAGTTGAATATATTATAAATATATCACTGAAAGAGAATGTTCTTTATATATTATTTTTGCCTCAAGTAAAGTAGAATTTTTGTACAAAAAGTATCCTTTATTCTTTAATAAGCCAAAGAAACAATATACTCCTTTCCTATTTTGCTGTTATCTGATGTGTGTCCCAGTTCTATTAGAGATCAAGCTGACATCCCCTTTTTCTCATTCTTTCTTGGAATTTTAGTGTTTTCTTGCCCCCAAAAGAGGGAAAGTCATAGTTGCCAGCTCATCATTTTCAAACGAGGACTCTTTTGATCTTCTGATAAAGTACTCCATAAATATGTAAAGTTATTATGCATTAACAAAACAGAGGGAGAGAGAATAAGCACACACAAGCCCTGTGCTCTACAAATTTAAAGGAGTAGTACACTCAGAGCTACAAATATAGAAAACGTTGCCTAGGAGAACATATTACAAGCTTGACTCTCTCTGAGTGACTCTGGCTTAAGGTTTTACCCATGATTTGGAGGTGCTTTTATCTTTCAAAGGCAAATGATCTGTTTCCAAGTCTGTTTTCTTTGTTTTCTCTGATACATAGTCCTTCGAATTGTCAAGATACTGCCCTCAAAGTAGGAAATAGATTTTCCCAATCATATCTTATCCCACAAAGCTCCCTATTTGCCAGAGAGGTAACATGAAGTTGATATAGATAAATACTGAGCCCCTAATCCCAATTGGGAGCACGCTCGTCCTTTAAACAGTTCTGTCAACTTGGATTTATCTGCACAGAAGGCATATAAAACATCGTTTACATAAATAACATGGAGTTTGCGTTGGACAAATATCACAGATGAGTAACTGCTCTGGGGTAGACCTATTAAATCAATCATTGAGCTCAATCAGAGAAGCACTGACTACAGCCAGACAAAAGCTGATCACAGCATAATCTTCCTCTGCTTCTTGATGAACTAACAAAATATGCTGCGTTCATTGAACAGCTGCTTTCATAAGAGAGCAATAATGAAACAGTCTCCAGGAGCCTTCAGCACTTGCACATGAAACAAGATTTCCAGAGAGAAAATTAAAATGCCAACAAGATTTATACTTACATATGTAGATGTTCTATGGTTTAAACAGGTTCTATTACTTTTAAAGTATAGGAAAGAGAAGTAATATCCCTTTTTAAATATTGTTATTGAAAAATAAAAGCAACAAGGCATAGCTCATGAATGACAGCCAACCCGTTACTGTTCTGATCCCATTATCTCAGAATGTGACTTTGAAAAGGAAACTAATTTAAAATGAGACATTGGTCCCAACTTAGTGGAGGAATTATGTAGGGACTCAAACGTGACTCATTAGGCCTTAACATATATGACAGAATGCATGCAACCCAGTGGGACAGCTACGGGGAGGAGTGTTGGTAGGGGAGGGGCCTAAATGTGTATTGTATAAAGTGCACAAAAATTCAATCTAAAATTACAATAAAAATGAGGACAGTGGGATGAGCCCTAATCAGATCTGACCAGTGCCCTTACAAGAACAGGAAATTAAGACGGAGATACAGATGAGTAGAAGAAAGACCACGTGAAGATACAGGGAGAATGGGGCCTTCTTGAAAGCCAAGGAGAGAGACTTCAAAAACCATTTTTGCAGAGCTTTGATCTCAGACTTTTAGCATCCAGAACTGGGAGAAAATAGATGTCTCCTGGCTCAGTCCCAGAATCAGCAAACTTATACAAGGTGTTACTTCCTTCTTTATCAATAGATAAGAAAATGAACATCAGATGCCCCAAATTATTTCATCTCTACCTCCCCCAGACATTCTGACACATGTAATAAACATCCAACTTTTTAGGAACACTATATGAACAACAAGGTTCTTTTAATTGCTTTAACTTTGGCTGCATTTTCCCATCACAGCTTCTCTGTTAAGAAGAATGAAATGTCACATAGCTTGTTGGAAAAAGGGTTGGAAGAGCTGCATAAAGCAAGCAAGAAAGCATACTCCCCTTGGGAACATCTGTTTTTACAAATGGGCTAATTCTGAAGAAGTTGATGCATAAGGAATAGCTACTAATTGGTTTTCAAAAGGGAGTGTCAAGAAGGAAAATGTGCAGTCTAGGTAGATTACTTATTGGGGAAATGCTTGCCTGGAAAGCATCCAGCCTGAGTTTGGATCCTTAGAACCCATCCTGGAGCAGGATATGGTAGGAGATGTCTGTTATCCCAGCACTCGTGTGGCAGGACAGAAGGTGGAGACTAGAGAATCCTCAGAAGTTCTTGGGTCTGCTAGCATGTCCTATGGAGAACCCAACAGCAAGAGATCCTGTCTCAAAGAAGTTAAAGACTAACACCAGAAGTTGTTCTCCAGCCCCGCATATGCAGTGTATAGAGGAACAAATGCAGTTGAGCTCACACACGTGAACACATATGCACATATATCCTATATACACACAAAGATTCTTTAAAAAGAGAAATGAGCAAATGACAGAGAGAAAGAAGGGAAAGATTATTGTGTCATGCAACTCCAAATCTTTTCATACTCCCAGATAATGAGGAAGAGGCACACTCTGAATCCCTCATATCAAAGATGTGAAGTCTTTTTCCTTCCTTAAATGGTCTGTCCCTTTCTGCCCTTATAAATCTATAAGCAATAGAATCACATCTCCACATCTCCTTGATTCCTAATCTCACTGCTTTGTAACAAATGACAGTAGGAAGTAAACTTAAACCATCAAGGACCAAGACTTCACTCACATCAAAGAAGTATTTCAGGTGCACAGGGCAAGAAGACCACTCTGCTTGGAAGATCCATGCTGGCTTTTCTAGAACAAATAATGTTAATGACTTGAAAAAGTTTAAACACATCAAACCATTAGAGGAAAACCATGTTTCTTATAGATTTCAGAACAGCTGAAGTGAACTGATGACCATATGGCCATAACCATTGTAATGATTTTGGAAAAAAGACAGAATGTAGGCCAAAAAAAAATATGTAGAATAATCATGACCTTGTTTGTTTTACAAGATTTCTTAGACAAATCCTTAAGATATATAATGGGATAATGGGGACATAAGAAGGCAAAGAACCCCCTCTAACCCCCACCCTGGAGACTGAGTGAAGCCTCTGGCCAGCTGAAAGGCAAGAACTCCAAGACAATTAACATTTTCTGTGAAGGTTGCCAACTAAAAATAATATGGACCCTGTGCAAGGATGACACACAAATTTGTGAAGCATTCCATATTTTTGAGAAAAAAAATAATATGCCTTTATATAGAGATATTTTACTTAAAAATAACAATGAATGGGCTTGAAAGATGGATCAGTGGTTAAGAGCACTGGTTGCTTTTGCAAAGGACGTAGGCTCCATTCCTAGTAGCATCCACAAGACAGCTAACAACTGTCCTAACTCCAGTTCCAGAAGATACAGTGCCTTCTTCTGACCTCTGTAGGGATTGCATGACACAGGTGCACTTACCTGCATGCAGGCTATACACCCATACAGATAAAATTAAAATAATATAAATAAATACGTAATAAGTAAATGACAAATAAATAAAAGAGAAATGAAGAAGGCTTAAGGCCTATATGCATCTGACCTTGGGTGGGACTAGATTCCTCTCCCCCAGACATTTCCTAGGAAATCTCAAATAAAACTGTTACTTTGTTTACAGTGAAGATGTCCACCTTCCTGCTTCCCTGAGAAAGACTTTTGCCTTTTCAGTTGTAATCCTGTCAGGTGTACCTCAGGAACCACCCCGTGATCTCATTTAGGTTTCTTAGCAAAAACCCTTTAGGAATATTTACTTTAGGCCTCCTGGCTCTCTGCGCTTTCTCCCTCTGCCCGGAGTGCGAGGTCGTGCCCCGGAAGCGAAGGGGCCATGTTGATGGGTGACCCTGAGAGAGGTACTGGGAGCCCTGAGGAGTGGTAGCACGCGGCCCTCGGAGTTGTGAAGCCCAGTCGTGTCAGTCCCCCATGGCCCCGAGGAGCCGAGAGGCGATGCTGAGTCTCTACCGGGCTCTGCTGCGCCAGGACTGAGAGCTTCTGTACACTGATAGAGACTTCTACTTTGCTTCCATCCGCCGGGAGTTCCGGAAAAATCAGAAGCTGGAAGATCTAGAGGCCCGGGAGAAGCAGTTGGAGAAGGGCCTGGTCTCCTCCATAGCAAACTAGGGGGCCTTATTTAGATCCTCTCTTCCCCTCCCACCATAATTCTAAGAAGAGGACAAAGGTGCCTTCTGCAGACACTCCTGTGTTCTCCCACCCCACACAGATGCATTAGGAACCTCAGGTAGGTGAGCAATGGCAGGCACCAGTGAGCGCAAAGGGAAGAAGGATGACAAAGGCATCGGCACAGCGATTGATTGATTTTGTGCTCTCCAATGCCCGGCTGGTGCTGGGGGTGGGCGGAGCAGCCATGTTGGGCATCGCCACACTGGCAATCAAGCGGATGTATGATCGGGAAAATCAGTGCCCCCACCAGCCCTACCCGCCTGAAACATTCAGGGAAGAGGACCTGGGAGGAGCCAAACTGGATGGGCTCTCCTCCACTGTTGAATAGGACATGAAGACAGGCTTGAGCAGTTCCCTGCAGACTCTGCCTACAGAATCCTCAGCCTTTGACACAAATACATTCTGCCCGCCCCGGCCCAAGCCTTTGGCCAGGAGGGCCAGGTAGACTTGAAGAAGTCACGACTCCACATGTCCCTGCAGGAGAAACTTCTTTCTTACTACCGGAACCAGGCAGCCATCCCTGCCTGAGCGCAGGCTCGGGCCAAGCAAGCTGCGGTGGACATATGTGCTGAGCTGCCGGGCTTCCCGAGGGCCAAGCTGCCTGATATGCCACTTCGGGAAATGTACTTGAGTGGCAGCCTCTATGATGATCTGCAGGTGGTGACAGCTGACCACATCCAACTCATTGTGCCCCTGGTGCTGGAGCAGAACCTGTGGTCATGCATCCCTGGTGAGGACACCATCATGAATGTTCCTGGTTTCTTCCTGGTCCATCGTGAGAACCCAGAATACTTTCCTCGTGGTAGCAGTTACTGGGACCGCTGTGTTGTAGGTGGCTACCTCTCCCCGAAGACAGTGGCAGACACATTTGAGAAGGTAGTGGCAGGATCTATCAACTGGCCAGCCATAGGGTCCCTCCTAGACTATGTGGTCCGACCAGCACCACCCCCGAGGCCCTGACACTAGAAGTGCAGTATGAACGGGACAAACATCTTGTCATTGACTTCCTGCCATCAGTAACCCTTGGTGACACTGTCTTGTTGGCCAGACCTTACCGGCTAGCTCAGTATGACAACCTGTGGCGGCTGAGCCTGCATCCTGCTGAGACAGCACGCCTGGACCAGGCTGACTTGGGCTGTCGATCTCTGTGCTTCAAGAGCCTCAAGGCCATATGCAAGTCCACTCCAGCTCTGGGCCACCTCACTGCCAGCCAGCTCACCAATGTCATCCTCCACTTGGCCCAGGAGGAGGCTGACTGGTCTCCAGACATGCTGGCCGACCACTTCCTACAGGCCCTGAGGGGACTCATCAGCTACTTGGAGGCCAGAGTCCTGCCCAGTGCCCTGAACCCAAAGGTGAACCTATTTAGAGAGCTCACCCCTCAAGAAATAGACGAGTTGGGATATACTCTCTACTACTCATTGTCTGAGCCAGAGGTGCTGCTGCGACGTAGGGCAGGTGAAGGCTGGAGTGGGTGTTGGGTCATCAGACCGCAGTCTCCGTTAGAAACATTTGGCTATGTGGTTGGTACCTCACAGGGTTCCTAGGTACCTCCCACTCTGCTGGTCATGTCCTGGTCACTTGACGCTGATTAGAATGGTATCCCTTCAGTTTTCCCAGCCATCCCTATTTTGTTACCAAACACTGTGCTCCCTACACCCCCTTGCTCCAGGGAGATTTTCTGGAATGAGCAGAAGGTAGAGTCTGGCCTGAGCTGTTGGGACTGCTGGTGTCTTGCATTTGGGCCCAGTATTTCTGCTTTTTTGTTTGCCCTGTTGCCTCATAGTCACTGTCTTTTCCTTTCTCATTCATCCTTCTGTTTGCTTGTCCCTGCAGCACAGTTGCCTCATCAAGGTGTTGCCTTGTAGTTGATGTCACAGAAGAGCTCTGATTGCACATTTCCAAGCTGAGCTTGGGGCTCACAGACAGTATTTAGGGTTTCTGGGGTGAGGCTGGCAAAGCGCCTCTCACCTTTGAGAAACAAGCCCCATGCACCCCCAGCAACTCCTGTTCATCTATGCTAAGACTACTTGCATTGGGATTCTGCAGTAACTCTGCATCCAGTTCATCCTGTGGTCAATGCAGAGTTACTGCAGAATGTGTTTCTTTGGGGCCACCAGTGTGAACATAGGAGGGTCTGAAGCTGCTTCAGAGCAACCCTCCTACCTGGTGGAGGGCCTCTGTGTCCACGACCTTCTCATCTGTGCCCACCAAAGTCACACAGACCAGGAAAGCCTGGGGACTGCACTTCCCGGGATGCTGGTTCCCTCTTTATTGCCAATAGAAGGCCTTACTTCAGTAGTAGGGGCCAAGGGGAGGTAAGGAAGGCTATGTCAGCTGGAAAACCCAGTCAGTCACCAGTTGGCCTAGTGACCATGTTGTCCTTGATAGGCTCAGCCTTTCTGGGATGTTGCCTTAGAACAAGAACAGACCCAGAACCAACCCTTCCCAGTGGGAGTTTTTTGTGCACTGTAGACACCTTCACAAGACAGAGGGCATGAGAACTTGCCAGCTCTTGTCCCCTTGTTCTGCTCATCTGACACCTGGGAGCTAGGTGCTTGCTGCCTAGGAAGAGAGAGCACACAGATAGAAGGAAGGAGGTGGGACTTCCCCCATGGCTGCTAAATACGCACCATTTATAGCAGTGTAGATGTGTCCTGGGGGTAGGGCAGAGGGAGGAGTGCTGTGTTTGTCTGTTTTCTGGTTTGTGAAAAGAGGCTGAAGGAAGTTCTGGTTCTGATCTGCCCATCTACTCTTTGTTTTATCTATTCTTACTACCTCTCCTTCAGTGTGATTGTGGTGAAGCTCTCTGCAGCTGTCAGAACCCTTCCTGATGAGGGTGACATGAAATGACCTTAAAGAGCCACCCAAGGCCCTCTGCAGCCCACTGAATCTAGGGTAACCGTAGATACCCACTTTTTTTTTTTATCTTTTCGAGACAGGGTCTCCCTGTAGCCCCAGCTGTCCTGGAACTCACTCTGTAGACCAGGCTGGCCTTGAACTCACAAAGATCCGTCTGCCTCTGCCTCCCAAGTGCTAGGATACTCACTTCTTTTTGCCATAGTTTAGGAGGTTGAGAACCAGGCTGTGTTTAGTCTTTCTGACTCTCCTGTGTATCTGCAAAGATTCCTTAAGGAGTTTCTTTTTTGTATGTAACATGCTGTGAAAACATTGAAAAGATAAAGCCAAGAACCTTAACTGGCTGTTAACCAGAATGAAAGAGGAGTTTAAAACTAAAACCCCCTCAAGTTTACCTGACTACTATAAAAACAATAAGTCGTAATTCTTCTTGAAGCTCACACCCAAGATCTCAGGTGTGTCTTGTCTTGCCTTGGAGCTCCTGTCTCACAACCCTGCTACTTAAAGTCTATATGTAAATGCCTTTATTAAACCACAAGTCTGGTTCAGCTAATCCTGAAATTCTTTTCTGCTTCAAAGCCAGGAATCCTTGTTTGGCATGGTTTCAGATCCCTTTGCAAGATTAGGCAACTTCTTCTCCTCTACTTCTGTAGCAGGTCTGCAATTAAAGAGGTCCTGCCTGGCTTCCCACAAGGCCAACAGAAATGACCAGGTTCACACCTGAAAATAAAGTCTAAGAACAGAGAATGACTGCAGTGTTTGTCCTAGGATCCATACCCAGAAGTAAAAACAACCCTGTAAATTTACCTCTAGCTTTATTCCATTCCCAATTTGGGATGTTTTAGCATGCTTAAAAAAATACTTATGGGAATGGAGAGATGGCTAAGCAAGAAGTTAAGAATACTGGCTTCTCCGGGCTGGAGAGATAGCCTAGCGGTTAAGAGCACTGACTGCTCTTGCAGATGACCCCGGTTCGATCCCCAGCACCCACATGGCGGCTGAGAACCGTCTGTAACTCCAATTCCAGGGGAACTCCAGTTCCAGGGGAATCCGAGACCCTCTTCTGACCGCCTCGGCATTGCACGACACGGGTGCACAAACCTACATGCAGACAGCACACTCATACACATACAAAAATAAATAAAATTTAAAAAAAAAAGAATACTGGCTTCTCATGCAAAAGACACAGGTTAGATTTCAGCGCCCTCATGGTAGCTCCTAACTGCCTGTAACTCCAGTTTCAGGGGATCTTCTGCCCTCTTCTGCCCACCACAGGCATCAGGCACATAAATATTATATATTCATATGTTCAGGTAAACACTTATTCACATAAAATAAACAAATCTTTTTAAATGTCATTTATGCTAAGAGTTATGTATAAGAGAAAGCTTTGAGAGACCAGGCTTGAAAATATAAGCACATATAAATTATAAAGCCAAGCTGGAAAATATTGATTGGGGAATATTTTAAGTGGTTGTAATAAAAAAGAACCTAAAATTTAATGGCTCAAAAAAGAACAAATGTAGAGTACTTTTCATTCTTTCTTAGATAACAGTCCAAGGCTAAACATTTCTAGGGTGGCAAAGACCTTCCACATATCCCTCTCGTTACTCTTTGATTCGCTAGGGTGTTCTTCGTTTTAGCTAAAGTTGGAGTATCCATATCAATCCCTGTTCTAGTTTGTAAGAAGCAAAAAAAGAGAATATGTAGCAAGTAAGCAGCATCTTCTTTAATTCACGTGACTTAGAAATTGTGTAAAATACTTTTATGATGAGGTAATTGGTTCCAGAGATATGGCATATTAACTATTTATGAATATATAGATACATACATGTAATAGAAATTTCAGTGCAGTGAAACTGCTTTATGAAGCATTTGAGAGTTATTATAGAAATGAGCTTAAAATTTTTCAGATTAACTTTAATCAGCTACCACATATCTCTCTAGTTTTTTACCTATCATTACTTCAGTTGTGGATCTTTACACCTCCAACCCAAAATGAACATAATTAAGGCACTTTCTTTTAATAAAAATTTATTATTTAAGAATATAATCAGCACTTTTCACATAATAGGAAATCAATACTTTTTTTAAGAAATGTTATAAAGAGGGAGAAGAGACAAAAATGGAATTTTGGAAAGGAAGAATGGAGGGGGTGGAGAGATTATTCAGTGATTAAGAGTGCTGGCTGCTATTGCAGAGGACTCATGTTCAATTCCCAGCACCCACGTGATGGCTAATGATCTTCTCTATAACTTCAGTTCCATAGAATCTGATGCCCTCTTCTGACTTCCATGGGCACTGCACAACAAGGGTACATTTGCATGCAGGCAATATACTCACATAAAATAAAAATAAACAATATTTTTAAAGAAAAGAAGGATTTAGGTCTTTTATGAAAATTCATGATCAAAGTTATATAAAAGCATACATATAAGGCAAAATTTCTAGAAATTCTACTGTATATAAGTTCTCAATCTATATTAAGAGTACATATTTCTAAACAGGATTCCTCTGATGCCCTGTGGCCACAAACACATTCATACTCTCAACATATCCATATGTTGTTTTATAAAATTACATATGCAGCTTTACAGATACAAGACCAAATAATCTAATAAAATGAAAGGATATTATTTTAGCTAATCTTTTATTTGTCGCCAGTTCTGCAGAATCATCTTAACATTTACCATATGTCAAAGACACTAGAGATTCCTTCAGGTAACACTGTCTTATTCCAGATAAACTAATGTCCAGCATTCTTTAGAATGCAGTTAATTGTGCAATGAAAATCAGATACTTTTGAAAAGGTGTCTCTGCTTATATAACTTTGAATCAAATTCGTGTTCCTTCTGGCTTTTCATAGAATATGACCTCCCTCTGCATTAAGCTGATGGGTGCTTGACAGTCCCCATGGACTCCTGCTTTCCACTGGGGCCAGCTTTGCCAGGACTCATGCAAGGACATCTTTAATATATTTAATTATCTGCTTAAAGACTTAGGGCTGAAGAGCCAAAAGAGAGTTCTAACACCAAAAATGAGCCAAAACTAAAACTGCTTCCTCTGATTTTCTCACTGAAGATTATGCCAGCTACATATAGAAAGTGTAGCATTTCAAATATTTCCCCCCTTTCTCTCCCCACCCCCACATCTCTGACTGTGTTGCCCCTTTCCCAACCCTTAAAAGCTTTGAATTTATCCCAAAAAGTCAAGAACTGGAGTAAAACATACTGTCCTTGTTTAACATTAAGATAGTGCTTTGGGAGAATTCAATTCTTTCCTGATTGCTCTATGTTAATGTAAAACATGCTCTCAACTCAAAGGAAATTGGAGATAATTTTGGTCCAAATATGAGTGACCATGACAGAAACATGGATTCAGAGTGTTCTGAATAACATGTTCTAATGGGAAAGCTGTTTTGTGATTTTTTTTATGGTCACAGAACAAAATGAAGTCACAGGTCAATGGATTTGCCAATTACATTAGTGGGAATATTAGGTAGGCAGGTTACAACTAATTATGGAAAAACTTTTTAATGGGTTTTAGAGACTATGTGATGACACTGTAAGATTTTGGTTGAAGCCAATGATCTAAGTTCACACATCCCAAATTTTTAACATAATTGTCAGAAGAGTATTAGGTCATACACAGAGGTGGGCAATAAAGCATTAAAGGGACTAAAGATGGCCCAATATAATTTGGCTCTGGACCTGCAACATTCCAATTTTCCACAGCTACAAAGTTTGAATCAGTCCATAAGCTTTGAAGAATCTTCAGCATATAATTCAGCATATAAGAATCTTCAGCTTATAATTTCTTGTCTAGAAATCCCTCCTTATTGTGGAAACTAAACTCCAGAATGTTGTCATGTCATTGCCAGAGCTGCTCTTGTGATTCAACATCTATTTTAGCTTTTGTTGTAAAAGATCATGGAGTTTACTGTTTCATATTTACTAACCTGAGCATTCCTCGTCACCACTCTCTCCTGAAAGCCTGTCTCTCTGAAGCAGATTTCCTGTTCATGACGGAGTTAAATAAAACACTCATTCTCTAGGACTTTGAACATTTGTCCGAATTTCACACCTTATGCTGTAGCTCAGTCAGAGCTTGGAGCACAAAGCCAGAGACAGAAAGCGAGTCCCAGCTCCCCTCTCCTTTCCTGTTATACCTTTGAGCCTCACCAGGAGAGACACTCACATGGCTTTTCATTTTTTAAAACAGTCATCACTGAGTGGCATCAGTATCAGATACCTGGAGGCTGATATTTGATTTAATTCAAACATTATTTCAAAGTGTGTCTATTACACTTTCTGAGTTCCTTTAGTTTATTTTTTTATCTAAAAGTAGCCTTAGCAATGGAAAATACTTTCTTCACATAGCAAATATTGGCCAGGCAGCCTGTGCTAGACAGCTGCAGTGGTCAACTTGATACAGCTGGGTTGAGGGACCCTCAATTAGGGAGATATTCTTCTATTGGACCAGCCTGTACAATTCATAAGTCCAAGGTAATGCCTTAGATTTCTGCTCTACTTGGGTAGACGGTGCTGAAAGTACCTTGTACACTCCCCTGAGACCATAATGGAATTACTGTGGGTTTAGAGGTACTGTCCTTGCCTTGGGAAGGCTTTTGTTTCTAATTTAACAAGCAAAGAAAAGAATAAATTGTTCATTAATAACCAAAAAGCATGTGAAACTGATTAATAGCTAATTTAGGGTAGATTTTTTTATTTTTAATTTTTTTATTTTATTTATTTTTTTATGAGTGTAAAATCAGTGTACTGTCGGCTCAAATGCAGGTTTGTGCATCCGTGGTCATGCAATGCCACGAATGTCAGAAGAGGGCTCAAGAGGCATCAGATTCCCTGGAATTGGAGTTTCATAGGTCTCGGCCGCCATTGTGGTGCTGGGGGAACTCCGGCTTTCCTCGATAAGAGCAGTCGGTGCTACTTAGACTGCATAGGCACATCTCTCCAGCCCCTAGATTTTTTTTTTATTTTTATATAAGTCAGAACAACCACAAAAGCTCAAGTAAGATTTATGAAAATTCAAAAAGACACAAAAGTGACAAAACAGAAATTGTGGGATACTATGTAAAATCAAACCTCTACATCATGGGATAGAGGAAGGAGAAGAACCCAAGAGAATCGTATTGATCAGATCTTTAACAGATACTAGATGAAACTTCTCCCCAAACTAAAAAAGACAACCAATACAAATACAACAAGCACATAGAACTCCAAACACAAGATATAAAAGAAATCGCGCCTCATCCATATCATATTTAAATGCTCGACGCCCAAACAAGACAAATCTGAAAGCCACAAGCGAGAAAAGCAACAAGTTACATATAGGGGGAAAACCCATCAGAATTCTAACTTACTTCTCAGTGCCAACTAGAAAGCAAGAAGAACGTGTAGCAAAAAAGAAAGAAAAAAAAGAAGAAAAAGAAAAAAAAAAAAAAAAAGAAAAAATAAGTAGAAAGTCCCCCCCCCCGCCCCCAACCCCCCCCCCCCCCCCCCACCCCCACCCCCCCCCCCCATCTTCCCCCCCACCCCCACCCACCCCCCCCACCCCCCCCCCCCCCCACCCCACCCCCCCCACCCCGCCCCCCCCCCCCCCCCCCCCCCACCCCCCCCGACGCCACCCCCCCGCGCCACCCCGCCCCCCCGCCCCGCCCCCCGCCCCCCCCCCAACCACCCCCCCCCCCCCCCCCCCCCCCCCCCCCCACCCCACCCCCCCCCCCCCCCCCCCCCCACCCCCCTCCCCGCCCCCCCCCCCCACGCACCCCACCCCCCCCACACCGCTCCCCCCCATAAGACCCCCCCCCACTCCCCCCCCCCCCCCCCCACCCCCCCCCCCCCCCCCCCCCCGCCAGAAGAACCCCCGCCCCCCCCCCAACCCCCCCCCCCCCCCCCCCCCCCCCCCCCCCCCCCACCCCCCCCCAACATATCCCAGTTTAAAGGACTATGGATGCCACCAGTTATATGACCCACAAAAATGTTAGATTGTCTTAAAAAATAGGTTAAAGTTGAAGGGAAGAGAAAAATCTCCCATAATATAAACAAGATGAGTGGAATACATGTCTGGAAAACCAACCCTTCAATAATACTGAAGCAATTCAAAGGACAGAAGAAAGGATCAATACCCCAGGTACTAGAAAGAGAAAATTATAAAAGCATAACTGCAGTAAGTAGAAAACCTAGGCCAAAATGCAATGGAAAAATAAATAAATAAATAATAAATAATAAATAAAAGATGTCAAACAGCAAATGCATATGAAAGTAAGTGATACAACTACATAGTAATTGAAGAGCAGGTTGTTCTTTGATCCTCCCATTTGAAAAAATAGGTTCCTATTTAATGTAAGACATTACAGAAATATGTATTCATTCATATGCTGTCATGCGATGTTTAACATAACTTTCAAAGCTTCATGATGACCCAAGTCTGGTGGCCTTTTTTATGAATTTTTAGGTTTACATTTTAAAATAATTTAAAAGTACAGCAGAGCCACTGCATGAATGTTGGAAGGCATTTGAGGTGCTCTGTGTGTACTTTCTTAAAGTACTCAGGGGTGAAAGGAGTCAAGAGGAAGTAGTTGTCAGCCTTGAAGTCCTGCCTTTTAATGTTTTTATCAACAAGTATTAAATGCTTTCAAACAAGCAAACAAAAAACAAAAAGAAAACAGAGAGACTCTGGAATTAAACAATACCATACATCAAATGACCTAACAGACATCACTGAATATTCCATCAAAGCACCAAAAATACACTTCATTCAGCCGATCCCATGAAACTTTCCTCAAATTGACCACATGCTAGGGAAAAAACAAAACCTCAAAATACCAAAAAGAACGAAATAATTTCATGATCTATCATTATCATGATGCATAAACTGTAAAATGAAAAAGACCCTAGTACCTACATGAACTCATGGGATTAAATAACCACTCCTTGAATGATGATATGGGTCAAAGCAAAATTAAGAAAGAAATAAAAAGTATTCCTGGACTGAATGAAAAGATAATACAACACAAAAACACCTCTGGGATTCATTAACGGTCCTAAGAGAGAGAGTGTTAGTAGCACTATGTCTCTATATTAAAATCAAAAGAATACAATAAATATTTAACATTGCAACTTCAGACTCTAGAAAGGCAACAACAATGAACGCAAACCCAGAGATGAGAAGAGATAACCGAAACCAGAGCAGAAATTAATAAAAGGAACAAACAAAAAAAGAATACAAAGAATTAATGAATCTAAGAACTGGTTTTTTGTAAAATAAACAATAAACCGACACTTAGATTCAATTACAAAGAAAGAAAGACCACTCCAAATCAACAAAATCAGAGGATGAAAGAGGAAAATTAAAAGAGATAACAAAAAAAAAAACCATACAGAACATTATAAGGTACTTAAAAACCTATACTCTATTAATTTGAACACCTAAAGAAATGATGTATGTATAAAATCAGAGAATTGCCAAAGCTAACCAAGAAGAGATCAACAGCTTAAAGAGATCAAGTTTCCATCAACAAGTATAAAGCTAAGAAAATTGAAACAGTAAACAAAATCTTTGCACAAAAAAAAAAAAAAAAAAACCAGGCCCTGATGGGTTACAGTCATTTAAAGAAGAACCGACAACAAATAATATTAAAATTATTCTAAAAGATAGAAAAAGAAGGAGAAGTCAAGTTCCTTCTATGAAGCCAGCAGCATTCTATTACCAAAATCAAGTAAAGATGCAAGCAGAAAAGTATAGACCCATATCTTTAATGAACATAAATGCAAATATTGTAAACAAAATACTTGCAAACCACATATAGACACACATCAAACGATCATCCAACATGATCAAGTCTGCTTTATTCCAGAGGTGCAGGGATGGTTCAATATGTGTAAGTTAATAAATGCCATAAATCATATAAATGGACTCAAAGACAAAAATCATATTGTCATCTCGATAGATGCAAAAAAAAGGCCTTTGATAAAATTCAACATGCATTTATGGTAAAAATCCTAGATAGAATTGGGCTGGAGGGAACATATCTCAATATAGTTAAAGCTATATACAACAAACCCACAGCCAACATCATTCTAAATGGAGAAAAACCTGGAAGCATTCCCAATAAAATCAGGAAACAGATAAAGCTCTACACTACCTCCACTCCTTTATAATACAGTTCTTGAAACTCTTTCTACAGAATAGAACAAGAGAGATAAATTAAAGGAGTACTAACTGGAAAAGAAGAGGACAAATTATACTTTTATGAAGATAATATGATATTATACTCTTAGGAGTTCCCAAAAATTCCAACAGAAACCTCCTAACATTTATTAACACTTTCAGTAAAGTGGCAGGTCATAAAATTAATCCACAGAAATCAGTAGCCTTTCTATACACCAATAACTAGCACTTAAAGAAAGAGTACAGAGAAACCCTCCCAATCACAATACCCCCCCAAATAAAATATCTTGGAATAAACTTGACCAATGGTATTGGAGATCTCTACAATGGACATTTTAATTTGAATAAAGAGATTGAGGAAGACACCAAGAAATGGAATGACCTCCCATGTTCATGAATTAGAAGAATTAATATTGTGAAAATGACCATCTTACCAAAAGCAATATATATTCAATGCAATCTTAATCAACATCCCCATGACATTCTTCTCAGAATTAGAAAAAAAATCATCCTAAAATTCATATGGAAGCACAAAAGACCCCAGATAGCCAAAGCAACCCTAAGCACAAAGAGAAATGCTGGGAGGATTACTATACCAAATTTCAAACTATATTACAGAGCTATAGTCATAAAAATAACATCATACTGGCACAAAAATAGACCCATGGATCAATGGAACATAATTAAAATTTTAAATGAATTTATTTCAATAGAATGATTAATTACTAGTTTGCATTTACACCTGTTGATCACCATTGTGATTTTTATATCCCCCAAATGCAGCTCCATTGTGTGTTGTCCCTATTCTCTCTCTCTCTCTCTCTCTCTCTCTCTCTCTCTCTCTCTCTCTCTCTCTCTTTCTCGTGCACTTTATCTCTGTTCTTCATAGAGTAAGACCAAAGAAAATAAAGAGACTGCTTGAAAGTGAGTCTACATGTTTATGTTGGAAAGGCTCAAAACATAGCAGTCTTGCAGATAAGCATGTAGAAATGGGGCACGCAGTAGGAGAAGCCATATCTGACATTTCTACTTTATGGGTATGAATGTATTGCTTGCATGTATGTAAGTGCACCCATGTTATCCAATGTCCACAGAGGTCAGAAGAGGGCAAAGGATTTCCTGGAACTGGATGGTTGTTAGGTGCTTATTTGGGTGTTGGGAATTGAACTTGGGTCCTCTGCAACAGTTGCCAGTGATTTTAACTGCTGACCCATCACTCCAGCCCTTTATCACACTCTCATTAGAGTGATAAATTCTCTGGCGGTGACCATGCATAATAGTTCAAAGCACAGACTGGAACCTGACCCTCAAGTTTGGGCCTTGGTTTTGCCTCTAAGCTTGAGCAGTTCCCTTCACCCCTGCACCTCTCTGCTTCTTTGTTTCCTCATCTACATGGAGAAATAATGGCACCAGCTTTGTAAGACTGTTGAGAGAATTAGCTGGTTTGATATATGTATTTAGAATAATACCTGTCTCATTCTAAGTATTTTAAATTGTTACTATTATTGTTATTATTATTTAAAATAATTATCAGGATTCCTTCTTGCAAATTTTGACTTCCCATACCCCCCCCAAAAATGAAAGAGCCAGGCCCATGGGAGAGATAAACAGCGTCTCTCAGCTTGATTTTATTTGGTTTTTTTTTTTTTTTTTTTGAGACAGGGTCTCAAGTATCTCAGGTTGGCCTCAAACTTTCTATGTAGCTGAGGAAGACCTTGATATTCTGATCCTTCTGCCTACACTTCCTAAGTACTGGATTTTGGGGTGGGCTCCACTGTTCAGTTCAATATGGTACTAAGGCTTGAACTTGGGGCTTTGTGCACGCTAGGCAAACAGTCTACTAGCTGAACCATCTCTAGCTGTTCTCTTTGATTTGTAAGCAATAGGAAATGAGTTTCTTTTCTATCCCAATCTCTGTGACCCAAGGAGTCACCAAAATTTCCCTTACTCTGGTTCAAATGAGCTCTATATTCACAGTCTCAATTGCTTGAGATTCCAGTGGTGGGAATACAAACTCAGTGCTAAGGAAACTCCCACCCTTGGACAGTAGTGCATACTGAGCACTAGTATCTAAGAGATGCAACATTGCATTCTCTGATTCCCTTAATATAGCCAACAAACACAATTGTCAGTAGAGACAGCTAGAGAAATTTAAAACAACTCATTTAAAATCTAAAAGACAAAGTCTTTTTAATCAAAAACAACAGGTTAATCCTAGCTTTGGAATCCGACGAATCATATTAAAATGCATACAGTGTGATTCATTCAAAACCTGAATATAGCAGCATATAATCCTATAAAACCATGGAGATTTTTAGATCAAGACCAAAAAGGTAAATCAAACCTGAAATGAGTGGATTAGCAGAAATGAGAGCGTTTCTGTAATATCTTTTTTGTACTGAGTAATAGAGTAGCAGATTTTGTCAAATCTTGCTTTCTAATTCCCATCTGGAAAAGCCTTGCTCTGGAAATGAACAGGTTTGAAGGAATGCCTTCGACATTTGTAAAGTTAAAAGCATCAATAATTAGAATGGGCTTAATCATCATTCAACAGCAAGTTCTTTACACACAATAATAATAAGTGAGGAAACTCAGGCACAGATGTACAAATTGCTGTATTTCAGGGAATTTCTCCTCTGCCCCCCAGCTTTCTCTTCTGTGCTTTAGTTTCTGCTTGAGCTGGGTTAGTTGAAGTAGATCATGTCCCTCAGGAACAAACCCAGGCCACGAATCAGGTTCACCAAGATAAAGGGTGATTGAATTTAATTTTGTGAGCCACCAAAAAGCTTTCATTAATTCTTCTTCATGAATCATTGTGTATAATAGTCTTTTTTTTTTTTAACTATATCTGTGAAAGAGATCTGGAGTTTGCTTCTTGGAGGTTCTGAAATGAGAAGAGATTGATGTCAGTGAAATGTTAAGGAGGGGTGGAGCCAAAGAGAATAGAGGGTGTTTACATGAGGCTGAGCAGTGGAAAGCCTGCTATTTCTGTTCCTAAAAAAAAATAATAATAATAATATTTAGATTATCCATTTGGTTGTTACAGAAAATCCTTAACTGTAATTGATGGTTGTTGTCGTAATAGTATATTGCCTGTGTTTCTACCTCTAGTAATGAGCTTTATGTGCTAGATTTCAATATCCTTGAGCCTGGGCAAGTGCACAAGTCTTTTTAAAAAGAAACATGGTTTAGTTGCACAAAACTGATCAGATTTGAGAGATTGTTAATGCCCTTGAAGTGGTTTTTGTGGGTGTGAAACAAATGGTGAGAATTTGAATTATTCCCTTATTATAGTATTGAAATTAAGTCTACTTATCAAATCATGTTCATGACCTGATTTTATATATCTATCGATAAACATTGTGAAAAAATAATAATATTTTAACTCCTGTTGATAAATGTTCTTTTCTCTTTTTACATGGTGTGAGGAACATTGAGGAAAGATGAAGCTTTTAATTATATAATCAAATAGCACTATGGATTTAACTAGAAATCGATTCTAACACTAATATTTGTAAATGGGGTAAGCTCTAAGATTAGATTATTTGCTATTATTCTGTTGTATTTAAAGTCTAATGAAAAATTTATAAATATGTCAGCACCTATCTGAAGAAAACCACTAAGTATATTACTGTATTATTTATCTACTAGGGTGCTCTTGTAAAGTAAATCAAACAAACAAACAAAAAACACAGATAGCTTCATTACATTGGAACAAATTTTATTAGAAATAGGGGTAATTTTCTTCCCTATTTGTGATAAAAGTCAATTTTGGTTTTATTGTATTGTCATACAAATATGAGACCATTTATTCTTTTTCAATATTTTTATTGATGTGAGAATTTCATATAATTTATTTTGATCATATTCCAACGCCTTCTCCCTCTCCACTCCCATCTCAGTAACCCCCTACACACACTTCATGTCCTCTATTATTTTTGAGAACATTTATTCTTAATGGCCTTATCTTCCTTAAGTCTTAATTCCACAATAAAATCTACTGACTCTGTATGGAGCGAGCACTCTCTTCTGACCTCGATTCTCACATTCAGAGGTGTATAAAACTAAAGCTGAATTATTTCTGACCATATAGGATCTGAGACTTAGATCAAACCTACCTAGACAAATGCCACGCAGCCAATCAACAACTGTTCCTGGAGTCCTGGGCAAGGCTTCGGAGTGCGCCTGCCAGGGCCTACTGTTTTCAAACGAGTTCCATTTCTCTAACAATCTAAATCTGCCAAGAGGAAACCGAGACAATCAAGCTTTGTGCCAAAAAGCCCCAAGCTCCAGTGGGAGATGGATCCTCTCTTTAGCCTGCTGATGAGGAGGGAGTAGAGGGCGAGAGAAGGGTGGAGATGCCAATGAGCAGGACAGAGGAGGGGAGGGGGCTTAGTGTGCTTCTGGTCACCACCAAAAGATGATTTGTGGCCCTACTCAGCGCATGCTCCCGGGCTCCATGTCCTTGGAGTGTGCCCTTGCCCTTTGCCTGTCTGAATATTGTCTACATTAGATATTATTATTCCCATGACCCCAATCCAACCTTCCCACAACTGCGTCACCAGGAAAACGTGCCTCAATTAGAGAGCCCCCTCTGGCCCATTTTCATGGCAAAAAGCCTTCGGGCTAAATAAACAGTTTCAAGAACAGCTAATTTTGCTCCTGTTCTCAAGATTCTGGTCTTTGGATATTGATAGAACTCAAATTCACCTCCCACAATGAAGGCACTAAGACTGCAATTTGTGAGGAGAAACCGAGAGAAAGCCTGTGATGTGTCTACCCCAAGAGCCTTGCGCGCTGAGAACCCAGCAGCAACCTTCCAGATGCCTCAAGTTTGAGGAATGAGACACCCACTGTTTACTACACCAGGACCAGCTGGCAAAACCCATAGCTTATCCAAGAAGATACGGTCAATCATAATACCGAAAGTCAACACACTGGAATAAATGGTTGTTGCAAACATATAAGCAAGCCTCAGGTTTGCTAAAGAGATGCAGGATTCATGTTTCAGGCCCCTGAAATATGATCCCTTGAATCAGACTGTTTTGGATTCGAATACCATCTCCCTACCAGCTATTTGTGTAATTCTGAGTAATTTATTAATAAACCATCTGAATTACAGATTCCTCATTGTTAAGCAGGAGCATAAAAGTGTATTGAGTCAGGTAACTTTAAGGATTGAAAAATGAAAATAATTGATGTGAAGCACACAGAGCAATTGCAAAGTTACCAAGGATAACGATTAACACTCAGTAAATAATCGCTATTAGCTTTCAAGTCGGGGTAGAACATGGTGCACAATGATCCTGTGTACTTAGTCCTAAAATGACTCGAACTATTTTACCTTTGGAAATTTTTCTCGATCATCTTCAATTAACATGGAAAAACAATAATAAAACAGTACAGAAGATCTTTTTATTTATTTATTTATTTATTTATTTATTTATTTATTTTATTTCTGTATGTGTATGAATGTACTGTCTGCATGCAAGTTTGTGCACCTGTGTTGTGCAATGCCGCGGAGGTCAGAAGAGGGTGTCGGATTCCCCTGGAACTGGAGTTCTCCTGGAATTGGAGTTTCAGATGGTTCTCAGCCGCCATGTGGGTGCTGGGGATTGAACCCGGGTCCTCTGCAAGAGCGGTCGGCGCTCCCAACCGCTAGGCTATCTCTCCAGCCCCCAGAAGATCTTTTTAATCACCATTCAGAGTGAATGTGAACAGACACTGTTAAGAATAAGCTGAGAGGACCTTTCCAGAGGACCTTCTAGCACTATCTATCAAAATAATCAGAATTCCAATTCCATTTCTACAGATATGTCCAAAGGGCATCACCAGAACAGCTCTAATGATGTTCATTACAATCTGTTAACTATTGGAAACAATTTTCCACATGAAATTTCATAAATGCTTGTGAAATATCCAAAGGAGCATTATTCTAGCATTAAAAATAAAGCAGGAGCTAGGCGTGGTGGTGCACGACTTTAATCCCAGCACTAGAGAGTCAGAGGCAGAAGGATCTCTGTGAGTTCAAGGACAGCCTGGTCTACGTGGTTAGTTCCAGGCCAGCTGGTCTCTAGGGAGACCCTGTGTCAATAAGACCAAAATCAATCAATCAATCAATCTATCTATCTATCAATAAGTAATAATAAATAAAACTAATGCAGGAAAACATTGAATGCTCTATCTTCAATCTCTAACACTGCAAAACAAATGAATAGCATAATAAATAATAAGTAAAAGGCACACTGAAAACCAGATTGTATACTATTTCACAGAGAAAAATTACCAAAAGTAGATATGCCAAAACACATCTTTGTAACAACAGCTTGTGCATGATTTCATTTTAGTATTTTTGTTTTATATTCTCTGAAATTGAAATTCTTCTTTTAAAAAAAATAAGTATTGTCTGATGAAATAACACAAAGTGATTTTGCTGGAACTTCAAATTCTACTATGACAGTAAGAATCCAGAAATGTAAATAATTATATCATATACCCAAGATTAGATGAGCACATTTACAGCTATGTTTTCTGTTGATATTTTCTCTAATAGGCCAGAATATTCATAGACATTATGTTTGCATGTATACTCATAGTTTCACTGACAGATAAAAAACTGTTACCAAATTATCATAAAAAATTTATCTTTTTTCAAATATCAATTAAAATCCACATTTAAGGAATAGTTTCAGAATATATTTTAATTCTCCTTTGTTAAGCCTTCAAATGCTGCTGACCTTGCATAATAATCTTTCCTTTAAAACATATTAATTATTGTTCTGGCACCTCTGGCCCACTCATGAAATCAATGAAGTATGAAATGCCTCTATGTAGAGCAATATTTCATATTTGCTACTTCATGTATTAATTACTTTTCTGATTTTTGCTAATCCAGTCTAAAAATTAAAGTCTACCTCATTCTGTGATGAACCATCAATGAAGAATGCAGGGCAACAGCAGATGATTTATATTTGTTGAACCATTGAAGCCTGCTCTGAGTGGCAATTCTTCCATGCTAGTATCCTTTGGAGTAACACCCTCTGATTACATAGGGCCAGTGCTTAAAAGTGAGACACCTTCTCATAACAATCACTGGCTTTCCTGTGGATAACAGATCACATAACAGATGGGAAGTTTGAGATGCAAGTGATTCTTGTCACACCTGATTATGTGAGCTGAAACACAAAATCCAAAGTTCAATTCAGTGTCAGTGAAAGATAGTACACAGAGCAGAATTCCAAAATTTCTTTAAAAAATTGCCAATTTACAATCTGTAATGAAAAAATATGAGACGATGCTCGCTTACTAAGATTCTATTCAGTGGCCACTTCAGTTGCTCAATAGTTAAAATATAAATCAGTCTGACAATCTGATACAGCAGTTTGAATCTTGAATTGCAGGAGGCTGTGTCTCTGCTCGCTCTGATTCTCTCTCTCTCTCTCTCTCTCTCTCTCTCTCTCTCTCTCTCTCTCTCTCTCTCTCTCTCTCTCTCCTTTTAATGCCAGTCATTCAGCCTGAACAGAAAAAATCAGGTATGACATTTTTTGATTCAAGAGCTGTGTTAAGCACTTATAAGCTGCTATAATTTACAGCAAAGAATAAAGCTAACCTTAGAGACCTCAGCCCCAATTTGCTCAAACTTATTACACCTCCTTGGCCACTGACTAGTCAAAAGAAGAAAAATGAAAAGAAAAAACACTTCTCTGTGTAAGAAACTTTACTAGCATTAGCCTAATGAGAAATGATTGGCTTAAAATTGCTTTGGCTTCATCAAAGGATTCATATTAATATTATTTATGATGTTATGATTTCCTATTTCCTGAGTTCCATAAAAGCAAAAGGAGTTACTGAAATAATATTAATGAGTCTGTAGATGTTTGTAAGTGACTGTTTGACTCCCTAGTCTAGATAAATGTCTCAGAATGGTATGTGAATCTTTAATGTATATCTCAGCCCTTAAATTAATATTTACCAAACTATACAAAATTATCTGTTAAGTATAATTAGTTTCAAATCAAATCTAGGGGTTGTGTTATCACATTCTCATAGTAATGAACACATTTTTTGAACATGCTAAACTTGCCACTTCATTGTTTGACACCCCACAGTTCTGTGAAGAACAAATTACCTGGGTTTTATATCACACCATATTCAATCTGAGCTCTGTGGTGTGTGTGTGTGTGTGTGTGTGTGTGTGTGTGTGTGTGTGTTTCTGGTATTAAACTCAAGTCCTCATGTATGCTACAGCTGTACCAGTGAACCATGTCCACAATGCATACAGTTTTATGAACTGTCTACAGCAATATGTATTACCTTCTGCCAAAGTGACCTTGGAGTTATCTTAAAGGAAGAGGAATAAACTCCTGCTCAAAGTGTTAGACAATAACAAAAGGATGATTTATCCTAAACCAACTCTTGATACAAATCATTCTAAAATTTTCAGAAATTTAGTGATAATGATAAACTTGGTGAAGTGACCTGTATTCTCATAAATTTTAATGCTTCCATTATGTTAACCTATACATAACACATATAATTTGTCGTTTAATACCCCCATAAACAATAATATTTTGAATAGGAAAATAATAGAACTTTGAAAGGTGATTTGAGGGAGTCACCACATTTTTACATGTGCCAATGTACTGAAACTTCATTTGACTTTGGATAGTCTTGGCTCTGATAACCTTCTAAAATATTAATCAGATTCTAAAAACAAAGTTTATAGAATGACACATTCAAAGGGATTAAACTCAAGACTATAGCACATGTATGCATTAAAATATCTACTTAATTAAAAAGTTTCCTGGGCTGGAGAGTTGGCTCAGCGGTTAAGGGCACTGATTGCTCTTGCAGAGGAGCCAGGTTCAATTCCCAGCACCCACATGGTGGCTAAGGACCATCTTAACTCCAGTTCCATAGAAATCCAACGCCCTCCTCTGGCCTCTGCAGCATTTCAGGACATGGGTGCACCAACCTACATGCAGACAGTACACTCATACACATAAAATGAATTTTTTTTTAATTTTTTTAATTTAAAAAATTTTTTTAAATGTTTCCTTTGTTCTTGTGGAAAAAATCATATTAGAATGCATGAAAACTTACTATAGCTATTCATTCCTTGTGGGCGGATCCAGTTTGGATTAGGGGCTAGTGCTCAACTAGCATCCCTCAGGGCATTGTGGGAGTCATGGGGCTCCTCTGACCCCACCCCAAGAGGGAGCAAGCAAAGTGGCCCAGGCACATGGTGCTAGGCAGAGAAGCAGTATACTGTGGCAGGAAACTGGGGGTCTGTGATTGGCTCTGGAAGGTGACATTATTTTGCTTATAAAAGTGACTTGTAGCAGACAATAAATCAAATTCTTCATTACCATAAAAAAAGTTTGCTTCAGAAATATGGAATAAGAAAGTCTAATCCCTCTTCCTTTTGATACCAATACCACTTTCAATGCTCCAGAGACTGCTGTGTATTTGGTTTCTACAGGAGATAGTATACAGATAATTAAATTATGAAAAAGGAATACCACTTTCAATGCTCAGGAGACTGCTGTGTATTTGGTTTATACAGGAGATAGTATACAGATAACTCAATTATGAAAAAGGAAAACAAAACAAAACTCTGGAGCCTCCCGAGCTAGTTAGAACCCTGCCCATTACATCGCCATCTTCCCACTCTGGGACTAGGCCTAGAATGTGCTTCTCTGACCATCCTGGTGTAAGAATCCAACCAACTTTGTCGCCATCTTCTGCCTCTGGGACTAGGCCTACAACAAGCTGCTTGTACCCAAACTTCCTTGGTGAATTAGCAAGAACTGGTCCACCCTGCTGACACCTCCATGCTCTAAGTCCTAGCTGGGATTGCCCACTACATAAACTGTACCAGCCTGGAATCATCCCTGTCCCTCCAATGAAAATCAAAAGTGAGAACCTGAAGCAAAGCACAGACCAACTAGCTACTCATACCTGATCAGAAATCAACAAAGTTACAAGAATAAACATAAAAGTACACACATTGGGGCAGGAGAGATGGCCTAGCGGTTAAGAGCGCCGACCACTCTTACAGAGGACCCGGGTTAGATCCCCAGCACCCACACGGCGGCCGAGAACCATCTGAAACTCCAATTCCAGGAGAACTCCAGTTCCAGGAGAATCCAAAACCCTCTTCTGACCTCCGCGGCATTGCACGACACGGGTGCACAGACTTGCATGCAGACAGTACATTGATACACATACAGAAATAAATAAATGCCGGGCGTGGTGGCGCACTCCTTTAATCCTAGCACTTGGGAGGCAGAGGCACGTGGATCTCTGTGAGTTCGAGGCCAGCCTGGTCTATGGAGTGAGTTCCAGGACAGCTAGAGCTACAGGGAGACCCTGTCTCAAAAAAAAGATGCCCCCAAATANTACAGGAGATAGTATACAGATAACTCAATTATGAAAAAGGAAAACAAAACAAAACTCTGGAGCCTCCCGAGCTAGTTAGAACCCTGCCCATTACATCGCCATCTTCCCACTCTGGGACTAGGCCTAGAATGTGCTTCTCTGACCATCCTGGTGTAAGAATCCAACCAACTTTGTCGCCATCTTCTGCCTCTGGGACTAGGCCTACAACAAGCTGCTTGTACCCAAACTTCCTTGGTGAATTAGCAAGAACTGGTCCACCCTGCTGACACCTCCATGCTCTAAGTCCTAGCTGGGATTGCCCACTACATAAACTGTACCAGCCTGGAATCATCCCTGTCCCTCCAATGAAAATCAAAAGTGAGAACCTGAAGCAAAGCACAGACCAACTAGCTACTCATACCTGATCAGAAATCAACAAAGTTACAAGAATAAACATAAAAGTACACACATTGGGGCAGGAGAGATGGCCTAGCGGTTAAGAGCGCCGACCACTCTTACAGAGGACCCGGGTTAGATCCCCAGCACCCACACGGCGGCCGAGAACCATCTGAAACTCCAATTCCAGGAGAACTCCAGTTCCAGGAGAATCCAAAACCCTCTTCTGACCTCCGCGGCATTGCACGACACGGGTGCACACACCTGCATGCAGACAGTACATTCATACACATACCAAAATAAATTAAAAAAAAAAAAAAACCCACTTACTACACTCTGACTTCATGTCCTCTATTACTGTAATTGTTTTATGGTCTTTGACTTTAATTTGTGTTTTCCAAATGCTCTTGGGTGTGGGTCTATCCCCTGGGCCTGGTCAACACACATTCTGTCACACTCTCAAAGAAAACTGACTCTGATCCTCCCAACAGCTGTCTGTTCCTCCCTAGGCTTAGGGATTCTTGCTCACCTCTCTTGTCCAGGCTTGGATTTTTGTCTGGCCTGGGCTCCTGCAGATCTTGTGCATATTGTCATTGGTTCTGCAAGTTCCTATGAGCAACTTCTCCATTTTTGTCTGGAAAACACATTTTTCATGCAAATTAAAACAACTTTAGGTTTCATCTTAACTCACTCAGATTGGCTCAGATCAAGAAAATATCTGAGAAGAAACAGTGGTGATGATGTGGGGAGGGGGAACCTTCCTTCACCACTGGCGAGATTACAAATTGGAGCAGGTGCTACAGAAAACAGTGTGGAAAACCTGAACGCAGAGGTGCCATAGGACCCAGCTAGACTGCTCCCTGGCATATCGCCACAGAACTCAGTATCCTACTACAGAGATATTGCTCAGCAATGCTTATGGCTGCTCTTTTCACAATAGGTAGGAGATGGAAACAAACTAAATGTCCCTCAACTGATGAATGGATAATGAAAATGGGGTACATTTATTCAGTGCAGTGCTGTTCAATGGTAAAGAACAACCTGCGGAAGAGGGGGCGTGGTAGAATGTAAGGGCTGCGATTGGGGTGAATGGTGAAACTACAGCAATGTAGTCTGGACACTCATTTGATCAACTTGATTGAACAAACAACCTGTCACCCCCCACTGGATGGTGGGGCTGTAGGTGTTTAGGCACAACAGCCTGCAGATAGGTTTTGCATGAAGGATGCTTGTACTCATGGATTATCACTTATAGCTAAAAATGAAAAAAAAAAAAGAGAGAAAGATGCAGGACAGTTATGGCAGAATGCATGATCTGGGATGGGGTGGGG
>VZQC01015531.1:154313-165049 GCA_009823505.1 Rhizomys pruinosus | reverse complement strand
TCTCTCTCTCTCTCTCTCTCTCTCTCTCCCCCTCTCTCTCTCTCTCATTTGTGGATCCTAGCTCAAAATCCTTAGATGTGAGTATGTATCCTTATGTAACCATAGGGGCCAGGAAAATGGAAAGATATCATGGGGAGAGAGGAAACAAAGAGAGGGGATAGTAGAAGACAGGTGTTATCAGGGGGAAATGGGGAAAATGGGGGACGATTTAACTGGGGAGGGAGGAGGAAAGGCTATATAGGGGGAGAGGAGAAACTGGATAAATAATGCTTAGGTGGTATGAAAAGCCAAATGGAAATGTATTATTTCATAAACCTACTGAAAAATAAATGTGTGTGTATGTTCATACGTATAGATAGTTGTTATACAACAACAACAAACAAAAAAAAAACATAGTATAAGGCAACGGAAATCTCCCTTATAATTACTGGTCAGAGCAGTCTGACTCCCCCAGTAATGTAGGCTATTGGTCCAGCTTTTGATTGCCTCCTAGAACTTGAACATAAGGCCCTATTTTTGAAGATACCACATGGTTAGATATATGACTTGGAGACAATGAGCGGGAAGTGACCTGGATGTCTCCTCCCTGAGGACCAAATCTCACAGTATATCAGAAGGTACTATGCAAGCTACCCGTCCTATGCATCTGTAAAACCTATGGACCTCAACAATGACTGGCTCAGCAAATTCTATTGGTGCAATAATGGCACTTTTATCTTACAGGTAATCAACAGCAGTCTATTTGTACCTCTGATTTGCTGAATAGAAGGGAATCCATGCATGGTACTGTAAACATAGTCAAGTACACATGTTTTGAGATGTCATAGATGCTGAAGAAGAATTTACTCCTGTCAGTTTCCTAGACCAAAGTAATTTCTTTCTATATTCTAAACATGTATCCTTATATTCACAGATAAGTATAGTTCTTGTTGCTCATCAAAGATGCTTCTTTTCATAACAGATAGAGTCTATTAGAAACTTCCACAATGAGTCACATTGCAGGGAATAAGTAACTGTGAGTTGTCCAGGCTTAAGTGATACATCTACAAGACAACCTCTATACCTAAGGCTCAGGGAACATTGCAGATGAGGAGAGGGGGAAGATTGTAAAATCCAGAGGGACAAGGCGCCTGCTGCTAGTTAATGCATTCTAGACATGAAAGGAAAACTAGACCAATGAAATCTCCACAGTATGGCAGTCTATGAAGATCTGCATAATGACAAAAATCAGTTGACTTGCCAAAATGGATGTGGGAATTTCACAATGTCCCACCTAAAAATGAAGAACTACAGACAATCAATAGACACTGAGGGAGGGAGAATCAGTTTTCTAGAGAGACTATCTCCCTGAGAGGAAACCCTAAGTGGGAAGCCCTAAACACAAGCACACAGAAGCACTGCTAAATGGACTCTGTGCAATCAATCAGTCAACCAAATAATCAATCATATATATATATATATATATATATATATATATATATATAAATACACACACACACACATATATGTGTGTGTGTGTATGTATTACAAAATGTATGTATATGTAACAATAATAAAGAATAGCTCAGAATCATGAGGGATTGGAAAGGTCATGGGAGGAGTTGGAGGTGTGCCGGTAGGAGTGCAAATAATGCAAATACCATAATCATGTATGAAACTCTCAAAAAAAAAAAATCTATCTCCATAATATATATATATATTATATATTACTATATATATATATATATATAACTATTTAAGTTCAAGACATATTATTTCTTGGTCTCTTCATTTGCAAAATTTTGTTAAATTGAATTGATCTGGAAATTAATATTAAAAAGAGGACATATCTTCTGCTTAAAATACAGAACAATTTCAGAGTAAAACCAAAAGACTGTTGAATAGAAAGTGAATGAAGGTTAATGTTGAGAAGCAAAAATAACTTCTCATAAATCATGGGCATGTAAAAGGTCTACCCCATTCTGTTGTCCAAGGTGTAATTGTCCATCTCTGGTTCTATCCATGGTTGTTACACTGCTGGGAGAGAAATAATGTAATATTTGATTGTTCAAGAATGCACACAGTATCATTCTACCTGAGTTTCATACACTGAAGTGTTTATATTATTAATGCCTTTTAAAATTTACTATAGTGACTAATTTGCTATAGTCACCGGACAGAAATCATGTCATATGATTTACACTAGTACAAAATCTTTACTAACTTGGGCACCATAAATTTGGTCACCTAATAATTTAATGCTGTCTATTCTTTTAATGAAAGGAGAGTGATCATGATTATTATTAATCCTATTTTTAGTTAGTTTTAAATTATGCCATTATGATAAAACATTCTACTTAATTTAATATTTCAACTCAAAATTAATTTCCAAAGGCTTTAATTCTAGCCTGTCTGCATAATTACAAGGCATTGTAATACTGTTGCAACTGAATCTTTAAAGTGAATTTAACAATAGGAATGCTCAGTAGATATTATATTTTGGCAATGTAGCTTAGAGTTGGCCTTGGTTTTTTCAGAATTCCAACAAGTAACATTCCAATTCAGAAATTAAAATTTGATTTCATCTTGAAAGGAAAGATAAAGAAGAGACAAAACCATTTATAGCAGATCTGATGAAAGCACTGAGTAATTCCAAAGTACTGTAATGAATTTATGCTTTTTAACAAAAAAATGTGTTTTTGAGAAAAGATTAACATACTAGCTTAGAAAGGTCTCCTGTGCTGCCTCCTTCCAGTTTACAGGGTATGATAAGTGGAAAAGTGGATTTTGACATTTTGTGGAATGCCGCAGCTATTTCCCATGCTGACAGGTGTTATACCAGAAGCAACTTGCAACTTAAGACCACCATCTACTGGCTTTGCCCAAAGCTGCAAAAGCTATTGATTTAATAGCCATCTGACTCTAAATGCACTTTATGAAAAATGGCAAACACACTGTACAAGGGTATTTTCTGAAAGGATCCCTTACCTCATAAGCAGTATATTTTTGCTTGTTTGTTTTGGTGTCTTTTTGAGACAGGGTCTTCCTATAGTCCCAGCTGTCCTGGCACTCACTGTGTAGACCAGGCTGGCCTTGAACTTACAGAGATCCACCCACCTCTGCCTCCTGAGTGCTGGGATTAAAGGCATGTGCCACCACGCCCAGCTTGAGGCAATATTTTAATATTCAGTTTGCACATTCGTAGAGGCACTAGCCGTTCTTCATGAAGCCTCCATAACCCGACCTAGGGTGGTTAACCTTAGCTTTTTTTTTTTTCACATAACCCTAGTGTTCTTCTATTAGATCCAAAGAAAAAGGCATTTTGTTGATGAAGCCCCTCTGTACTAACCACATTGCCTTCTATTGCTCAAGAGCTGTGGTTTCACATTCAATCTCATGGGATACTACTGTATGAAATTGCAGAGGAACTTCAGTAGCCTTCTCTGCAGGCTTTGAAATGACTATGGTTAACAATTTCCAGAGTAAAAGTTAAACAAGTCACAGTGTTGATGCATATTGATAATCCCTCCTAATGGAGGCCAGGGCAGGAGGATCTCCAGTTCTAGGCCATGTTGGGCTACATAGTGAGACTTTCTCAAGAAAAAAAAATAATAATTGAGTTAAATTTCCTAAGAACTCATTGCTTTAGATTCCCAGAAACTGAACTCATGTATAGAGATAAATCATCATAGTTGTGAAAGACACTGATTTCCTGTACATTATTTTTCCAGCTTTCTAGACTTGAACTCTTACTTTAGCATTTCTAGTGGAACAATATTTTATAAAGATTTATTTGCTAGTCATGGTGGCACATCCCAGCACCTGAGAGGCAGAAGCAGGCAGACCTCTGTGAGATGGAGGCCAACTTGGTCTACATAGTGAATTCCTGGCCATGTGGGACAACAGGGAGACCCTGTCCCAAAAATAACCACAAAATAAAGAGTTATTCTATTTTTAATTATGTGTAAATGCAGTTGGAGGGTCAGTGGAGAAGGAGTATGTGAAGGTGCCCTCAGACTCCAGAAGAAACGGTGGGATTCTCTGGAGCTGGAGCTGTAGGTGATTGTGACCTGATCTGCTAGATGTAGGTTCTGGGGACCGAACCCTAGTCCCTACAAAGCAGTCAGTCCATGCTGGTAACTGCTGAGCTATCACTCCAGTCCCTTACCTTAACATTTCTATTAAAATAGAAATCATCATGTAGAAATTTCATCTTTCTTTGAAGGTGTCTCATTTGTGTCAAAGTCAACCATGCCCCAAACATGTGCTTCTGCAAGTAACATTTTCATACTGTCAGTTTTACCCTCCCCTCTGCATCATTCTCATGCATTTTTGAATCTTTATGACATTTTTCTTTCTACTATAATTCACTGATACTTCTTAAAACTCTTCTCTCTGGTCTCGTCCCTCACTTGAATCACATTCTATTGCCCATCCATCCCAGCAGGTTTTCTTTTCCACATCCATTGAGTTTGCATACTGAGGGGAGTAGCAACTTGCATGTTCTTTTTTTAAATTTTATTTATTTATTTTTTTATGTGTATGAATGTACTGTCTGCATGTAGGTTTGTGCACCCGTGTCGTGCAATGCCACAGAGGTCAGAAGAGGGTGTCGGATTCCCCTGGAACTAGAGTTCTCCTGGAATTGGAATGACAGATGGTTCTTGGCCGCCATGTGGGTGCTCGGGATTGAACCGGGGTCCTCTGCAAGAGCAGTCAGTGCTCTTAATCACTAGGCTATCTCTCCAACCCCCCACATGTTCTTATACTAACTCATCAGTAAATCCTGTCTATCCTACTTCAATGAACTCTAGCACTGACTCCACACAGACTATTTCTCTCTCTTCACTTGCTACTTGTTTTCTATTCTTTTTTTAAATTTTTTTTATTAATTTTATTTATTTATGTACGTGTATGAATGTACTGTCTGCATGCAAGTTTGTGCACCCGTGTCGTGCAATGCCGCAGAGGTCAGAAGAGGGTGTCGGATTCCCCTGGAACTGGAGTTCTCCTGGAATTGGAGTTTCAGATGGCTCTCGGCCGCCATGTGGGTGCTGGGGATCGAACCTGGGTCCTCTGCAAGAGCGTCGGCGCTCCTAACCGCTAGGCCATCTCTCCAGCCCCATTGTTTTCTATTCTTATTATGCTGCAATTACCCTTTCATAAATCAGCCAGAGTGACTTTCTTTAAAATTTTTCTTAATTTTATTTATTTCTGTATGTGTATGAATGTACTGTCTGCATGCAGGTTTGTGCACCCGAGTCGTGCAATCCCACGGAGGTCAGAAGAGGGTGTCGGATTCGCCTGGAACTGGAGTTCTCCTAGAATTGGAGTTTCAGACGGTTCTTGGCCGCCATGTGGGTGCTGGGGATCGATCCCAGGCAGAGTGACTTTCTTTAAAACAGACTTGATGGCCAGGCGTGGTGGCGCACACCTTTAATCCTAGCACTTGGGAGGCAGAGGCAGGGGGATCTTTGTGAGTTCAAGGCCATCCTTGTGTACAGAGTGAGTTCCAGGACAGCTGGGGCTACAGGGAGACCCTGTCTTGAAAAGACAAAAAATAAAAATAAAACAAAATAAAACAGAGTTGATGTCATACAACTTCTTGATTTAAAATTGCAAATCAAAATTCTTCACTCTACCATCCAGTGCTTTGGACATAGAATCTATTTACTTCTGACTTCATCACTTTATATTCTTTTACCAACAGATTCTTCAGGCAAATCAAACTCATTCTTTCCTTTGGGATTTTGTATGTGCTGGTTCATAAGGACATAAAAAAGTTCTTTTTTAAATTTATTTATTTATTATCAAATCTAGACCCGTGTCCCCCCCATTCCCCCACCCCACCAGAGCTCATACACTGCCAAACATGCCTTTCATCTCTTTCTCAGTCTTTCTCAATATTCTCCATGTGGAAGTTAACTGTTTTGAGCAGAAGTTTACCATTTCAGTCAGTTCCTCGATATAAAAAGTTCTTTAGATGGCAGATTACTTCTCATACCCAGAGCTGTAAAGAAGCTTAGTTTAGGCCTGGGCATGGTGGTGCATGCCTTTAATCCTAGCACTTGGGAGGCAGAGGCAGGCGGATCTTTGTGAGTTCAAGGCCAGCCTGATCTACAGAGTGAGTTCCAGGACAGCTGGGGCTACAGGGAGACCCTGTCTTGAAAAGACCAAAAAAAAAAAGAAGCTTTGTTTATTTCATATACCATCCACTCATTTTGGAAAAATATAATTTGTTATTTTCCAATCACTTTAGTACCTCATCTAACCAAAATATGTTAAAGACCCCAGCTTCTGTGGTAGGTGGTGGAATAACGTTCTTCGTTGTATACATGACAATCCCTAGTGAGGGATTTATTTTTTTTTTGTGTGTGTATGAGTATTATGCCTGCATGTATGTAAGTACACCCATGTTGTTCAGTGTCCCTGGAAGAAAAAGAGGGCTATCCCTCTTCTGTCCCCTGTAACTGGAGTTATGGATGGTTGTTAGCTGCCATGTGGATGCTCGGATTTGGACCCTGGTCTTCTGCAAGAAAACCCAGTACTCTTGATTGCTGTCCTATCTCTCCATCCCCACGTCTATCACTTTTGTCTTTCATTTTCATTATAGAAGTTATGTTACTTGATATTTTTAAATGTATTTGCCTATTATCAGCTTCTTCCTACTAGAAAAGTATCCTCCATGACAACAAATATCTTGTCTCTCTTGTTTTTCATGCAATTCCCAGTAGCTAGAGCAATCCATTAAATTTGTTAGGTGATTAATAAATGTTTATGGAATTATTAATAAATTACTGGAAAATGAATTAGTTAGCTAATTAACCACCTGTTCTTTTTAGCATTAACTTCCCTCAGAAAAGAGCAAGTCCTGACAATTCTTACTGTAAGCTATCTATTTATTTATCTATTCCTCTCCATTCCTTAAGTGACCAGTCTAGCCCAGATTCCTATGACTGGGTTCACTACAGCTTCCTGGAGAACAGTTTCTCCTCTGCACATCCCCACTGTGGAGGATTGCAGTGCAGTGGCTGAAACATGGGCTCTTCAAACAGATTTCCTAGGTTTCAATGCCAAGTTGACCACTTACTAGCTCTCTGACTTTGGGTAAATTGTTTGGCTAATCAGTGTCTCTGTTTATTCCTCTGTAAAATAGAAGTGATTATGGTGCTCATTTCCTAAGAATTTATGAGAAACTCCTAAATTAATCTGGGGTAAACATTGGACCAGGACCTGAAAAGCATGGATGTATGTTAGTCACTTCCCTAACTGTTTAGTTGTTCTTTCTGAATGACTGTTCTTCCTGTAACACTCCCTCATCCAACTCACCATTAATGCTTGCACAAAATGTCTTCAGGAACATGAATTCCTAAAGAATTAATGCTTTGATTTTTCCTTCAACTCGTTCTTCAGTGCAGCTCTGCAACATTTTTTAATATTACCTTCCCTCTTTGCATCACGTGAATATTTCTAGTTGGTACACTCAACCAATAGATGTTTTATTTTAGCAAACACTAACTCTCTGTTAGAGCCATATCCAGGTATTGTTGCTAGATAAAGTTTACCTGCATCCTCCAGTTCCACTATCTCATCTTCTCCATCAGCCAGGGTTCAGGGTTCTCCATTTAGAAGATTTTGTAATGGATAGGGAAACACACACACACACACACACACACACACGATATAGATATAGCTAGATATAACTAGATAGAAATAGAGATAGAGATAGCTGTAGATGTAGATGTAGGTGTAGATATGAATGATATGGAGCATCTTACAGAATCCAAGGGAAAGCTGGGGCAAAACATACAGACTCAAAAATGATAAGAACCAAAATGGTTTTAAGTTATAGCAAATAAAAATTGCTAACATCCAGGTTCTAATGACAGGAAGACTGAGTGTTGACAACTTCCCAGACATGCCATTGTTCTCTAAAGAGTCAAATCACAGAGAAATAACTTGTAGCAAACCTTTCCTGAGCCACATGTCTGCTTCTCAGCTGGAGAAGGCAGTGTGGTTCATAGTCTCATTGACACTGTATACTGAGTTGAAGAAAAACACTCAAGAACTGCCAGCCTCTTTCCATGGCACAGCCCAAGCCACCCCAGAGCCCCTATAGGCTGCCCAGATTTTAGTTGTCACTTTTTTTCTAGGAAATTCTGTGAATGTTATTAATTGAAACATTACATTTCACAATTATCAATTGCCTTATTGCATTATAATTTGCATCTTTAGAAGGAAAATTCATAAATCCATGAAAATTAACTCAGTAACAACTAACTTGCTTGAGAAACAGCATTACATCACCTATAGAAATTCTTCTTGTATACCCTAAGTATAAAAATGCCCATATATATTTGCTAGTACATATCGTCTAGGAGGAAACAGACTTACCAGAATGTAGCTTTTACATCTGTTCCCAGTTTCAAAAGGACCCTATCTTTTATACCTCCAAAGCACCAGGAATTTGTTTAGGGGAAGAAGGCCCAGTGCACAGCTTATTACCTGAACAGGCTCTTGTGGGCTATCATCTCTTCTAAATAAGATCCTTAGTCAGATCCAACAAATCTCTTAAGAAAGACAGTGAGGTTCTGAGAGACCAAATCCAGATACCAAAATTGGCAGGATTTTATATACTCATAATACTATCTTATATAGTACTACATTAATGTATAGCGTATACTATAATAATATATCTATTTATTACGAAGCAAATACTTATTGAGCACATGCTGGCCACAGTGTGAATATACCCTAACTGCATTGTTAGAAGCATAGTTCTTGAAGCAGACAGTTCTGAGAGATGAATCGTTTGGAAGGTTATTAGGTCATGGGGCTTTCTGTTTTCACGTGTGATACTGGAATAAAAGGTAGCTTATGGGTATAAGCTCATGTCTTTCTTACATTCTCGCCTTGCAACTATTGAAGAGACAGCAAAAAGGCCATGCTCAGTGACAGTACTGTGATTTTGAACTTTTATGGAACTCAGGAATATGAGAAATAGTTTTACATTNATATATATATATATATATATATATATTTATAGAGCAAATACTTATTGAGCACATGCTGCCACAGTTGAATATACCCCTTAACTGCATGTGTTAGAAGCATAGTTCTTGAAGCAGCAGTTCTGAGAGATGCAATCTTTGGGAAGGTATTAGGTCATGGGGCTCTGTTTTCATGTGTGATACTGGAATAAAAGTAGCTTATGGGTATAAGCTCATTCTTTCTTACCATTCTCCCTTGCACTATTTGAAGAGACAGCAAAAAGGCCCATGTCAGTGACAGTACTGTGATTTTGAACTTTATGGAACTCAGGAATATGAGAAATAGTTTTACATTATCACTAAATTATTCCATCTGTGGTGTTCTGCTAAAGCAGCAAAGTAGGGCTTCTTGCCCACCATCCCAGCTTGCAGGCCTGGTGCAATTTGCATATCTCCATGTACCCACTAGACCTGTGAGCCCCCCAGCTCCAGCATTCCATGTCCCACATCCTAGCTCCTGGGCCTCCTCAGGTCAGGCCCTCCTTACGCTGACCCAGCTTGATCATTTCTATAGAACTCCCTTGTGCCCTCGTGGCCATGCCTGCACTCTCAGGAACAGCTGAAGTTGTACAGCCAGTGTATCATCCCAAACAGATCCAGTCAAAAGTTACATTTCCACATTTTCTTGGTTACCACCCCATTGGAATCATCCCCATCCCTTCAGCAAGAACTCAATGCTGGCCTGTCCGCCCACCTGCTCATGTAGCAGCCTCTGTACCCACTCTGCTGCACCAGGGCCATGTGAATGAAGTCTTTCCTGAAATCTCAGGCTCAGAAGCCACACCTATTCTTATTTGAACTGAGACCAGTTCTAATATTCCATAAACATTGAGTGGCCCCAAGACGGAACACCAAGAACCATTCATCTGGGCCAAAACTTGGCAAGTTAGGGTGGCAGCAAACAAAGATCCAAACACTGACTGAAAAAAAGAGATCACTTATCCATAGTAGAAACATCATCAGTGGCATAACTCCAAATGCCTAGGTCCCATCACAAAAACACAAACATGAATATGCAGTCAATATGCAGCCTCCAGAAATTAGTACTTCCATTGTAATGTTTCCCCAGAACAGCAGAGTAGCTGACCCACAAGACCATGATGTCAATATAGCAATTATGAAGATGTTCAAGAAACTCAAGGAGGACTTGAATAAAAGACTGAAGACCATGCAAACACAAATAGTTGAATTAAAGAAGCAGAACCATTCAAGATACAGAATTAGAATTTAATAGAGACTGCCTAAAGAAAAGCAAAACTGAAATAAAACTTGAAATGAAAAACTCAGGTAGTCAGACAAATGGCTCAGAGGAAAGCCTCACAAATAGACTGGATCAACTAGAAGAGAGAAGACGAACTAGAGAAAATGGATCTTTCCGTCAAAGAAATCGTTAATTCTAAAATGACTCAGTAATGTGACATGCTGGACCTCTGGGACATTATGAAAAGACCAAATCTGTGAATCATAGGTAAAGAAGCAGGAGGAGGGGCACTGGGCCAGAGGGTCTGGAGAGTCCGGCGGCCAGGGCGGCTGCGCCTTTGAGCAGGATACCCAGAAGCCACCTGGGCGAGTAGCTTGGGAGCTGGGGCCTTGAGGGCGGGACCCGGGCGCTGGGCCAGAGGGCCCGGAGAGTCCGGCGGCTGGTGCTGCTGTGCCTTTGAGCAGGCTGCCGAGGCGCGGGCTAGATCAGGCATAACCCCCCCCCCC
>VZQC01015531.1:93437-146909 GCA_009823505.1 Rhizomys pruinosus | reverse complement strand
ATGAAAAAAAAAAAACCTGAAAGATGCAGGACAGTTATGGCAGAATACATGATCTGGGATGGGGTGGGGGTGGGGGGGAAGGGAAAGGGAAATATGCCTGATCTGAATTGGAAAATGATGTACGAAATGCACAAACCATCAATAAAAATAAAATTAAAAAAAAGAAGCAGGAGGAGGAGGAGGAGGAAGAGGAGGAAGAGGAAGAGGAAGAGGAAGAAGAAGAGAAGGAAGTTGTTAGGTCAAAGGCACAGATAATGTAAGGGAAAAGATACTTGTCATGATGCAAAGTCATACAGAATGCCAAGTAGACAGGACCAATATGGAAACTCCCCTTGTCATATAATAGTCAAAACACTGTGTAAAAAACAAAGAATATCGAAAGCTGCAAGAAAGAAAGATCAAGTCACACATAGGCAAGCCTATCAGAGCTAGTTCTTAATGGAGAACACAGGTGCCAGCCCAAACAGTATATCCAGCAACACTACCAGTTGTAATCAAAGGAGAAAGAAAACCTTCCGTGATACAAATAGTTAAGAAATTGTGCACACTAAGCCAGCTTTACAGAGGATTCTAGAAGGAATGCTTCTGTCCGGAAAGAGTATTGAACTCATTAAAGAGAGCATAACCAATAAACAAAAATTCCAGAGCCGTTAATCAAAACAAATCTAAGAAAACAAAACTACCACAACATAACAGGAATTAATCAACAGTGGTCAAAAATAAGTCTCAATGTTAATAGTCTCAGTTTTCCAATAAAAAGATACAGACTTAAGTTATTGGATTAGAAAACAGGATCCATTGATTTGCTGCCTCCAAGGAAAACACCTCACCATCAATATTCAACACCACCTTTGGGTAAAAGGATGGAAAAAGTTATTCCAACCAAAAGAGAATTAAGAAACAAGAAGACTCAGATATTCTAATATCAAATAGACTTCAAACTAAAATTAGTCAGATGGGATAGAGAATGATATTTCACATTAATTAAAGGAAAAATCCACCAAACTGATATGACAATCCTACACATATATGCACCAAACACAGGAGCACTCAATTTCATAAAAGAAACACTATGAGATGTACAGGCACAGACTGACTGGCTCTACACATGATAGTGGTCACTTCAGTCACCTGCTCTCACCCATAGATAAGTCATACAGACGAAAACTAATTAGAGAAATCCTGGAGTTATATGACATTATAAACCAAATGGACCTAATAGAAATTGCGGCCCATAATAGGCTTTGATTTTCAGTCTCCAGGAGAGTACCATTATATAAATCATCTGGGAAAGCAAAATAAAAATGGGAGATAAACCCCTGATAAAGTAAATAACTTGATAGTTACACAACATGGACACATGTCTGAATATTACCCTAAAGTGCGGATGACATAGAGAAGCTTGGATATCCTGTTCAAGCCTGTCTCCAGAGTTTTGTAGTGTAAACCATATAGTGGATGTTCCAAAACACCAGTAGCTGAGTGCGTACATACCATGTACTGCTTTAAGAACCTTTCTCATACCAATTCATTACCCCCTCATAGCAATCATATAAAACAGGGATCATATTCACTTCATACATGAAAGCTTAGAGGTTATGCAACTTGCTCAAGATCACAGACCTTGTAGGACTAACATGAAAACATGTGCCATGCAACTTTATAGGCAATACATAATCACTGTGATGGACTTGTTGAGTGAATAAATCAGCATTGTTCCCTTTAGGATCTGTAACTTTTTATACTGGGATGGCTCTGAAATCGATGAGAACATACCTTTTCCAAGTGACAGTTCTTGCTTTTTATTGCATAGATAAAGCAGTAAGTTTTCCCTCTTGCTTTATAAAACCCAGGTAAAGCTTCTTTCTCCTGCACTTCACCTCTTGTTCTTCACAGCTCAGTACTAATCATCAGCCCATAATGCAGTGTAGAATTGCCAACACCATCCCGATGATGTAGTTATTTCCAATTGGCACTTGGGAGCAGTGAGGATAGGAGGCATTACTCATAGCCAAGAGTACAGATGTTTCTAATTGCTTTCCATTACCAAGAATAACAGCTGTTTACATCTATCAGCAAATAATTCACAAGAGCTCCAGACTATTAAGATAACACACCCCACCTGGTCACCATCACAAGTTGTCAAGGCCAAGATAGAGGCTGCCAGAATCCCCTTCTGCATCTCTGTTCATCAACTGACAGCATGTGTCACCTTCAGATATCCTTATGCTACCCCACAAGCTCTGGCTTCTTGGTGGCCTGACACATCAAATGGACATATGGATTCTTCATGGCTTTGCAGTAAATGTTTTATGGTTATCTTGAAGCCAAGGGCAGCTGACACGGAGAAGCAAGGGACTTGCAAATAGCCTGATGAAAGAATTTCTGCACTTTTTTTTTCACAGAGGAAGAAGTGTTTTGCTTAGAGGAGTTTCGCAGCTGCAATGTGCTCAACTTCTTTTAACGTGCCAACAAATTGCATTAGGTGATAGATTATGTAGCTCAATAGCATCCCAGGGACCTGGTCACATGCTTGGATACAATCCCCCAAATGGACAGACAATGTTGACAGTTCAGTGAACTTTATCACATAGTTTCATTGGCCACAAAAGAATACAGATATTCCAACGCATCACAGATATTGGAGTTTAAAAGACCAGCAGCCTCTTTTTGCCAACCCAGCATTGATCCCTGCTGTCTATTTGTTCCAGCCTCGTTTAAAGTGACTCAGGCAATTAGTCTCAGCCATGTTTTTCTGTAAAGATAATTTCAGAGACGAACACAATTTCCTCTGTTCTAGCCTCTCCTAAAATTTATGTCTGAAATTGATTTCTGCACATTTTGTGCATTTTAAAACATTTCTCATTGTACACATTCATTATACATAGTACTGCATTCCATAAAGATTTTTTGCACAAGTGCATATTGGACATTGAGCATGCTCCCTTCCCCTGTCGCCCCTCCTGATAGCTCCCTTTGCTCCCCTAGGCAGTTTCCCATCTACATTCATGTCATATACACATATATGATTTTATGTGTCTAAATAAAACCTAGGAACCATAAATAAGATAAAACATAGAATATTTGTCTGAGGCTGGCTTAACCCACTCAATGATGATCTTCAGTTGAAACTATTTTGCAACAAGTGCTACCAATTCATTCTTTATGGCTAAAACAATTTCCATTGTGTTTCCATATACCACATTTCATCATCTACGGATGATGCACACCTAAGATGATTCCATAACTTAGCTATTATGACTACTGCTGCTGTAAATGTTGGCATGAAAGTATCTCTTGTCACATGCTGACCTGAATTCTTTTGGGTAAAGACCAAAGAGTGATATGGTGAGTCACATGACAAATCTTTTATTTTTTTAGAGGAACGACCACACAGATTCCCAAAGTGACTGTAGTGAGCACAGTTCCACCAATTTTATATAAGTTTCTCTTTACTCACATCCTTGCCACTATTTACTGTTCTGTTTTCTTAATAACTGCCTTTCTAACTGGGTAGACAGAATTGCAACTTGGTTTTAAGTTACATTTCATCGATGGCTTAGTGGTATTGGCCGTTTGTATTTCATCTTTAGAGAGTTGTTTTTGTTATTATTGTTGGTTGGTTGGTTGGTTGGTTGGTTGGTTGGTTGGTTGGCTGGCTGGCTGGTTGGTTGGTTGGTTGTTTGGTTGGTTGGTTGGTTCGTTGGTTGGTTGGCTGGCTGGTTGGTTGGTTGGCTGGTTGGTTGGTTGGTTGAGACAGGACCTCACTGGTTGACTTGAAACTCAATATATATATATATATATACCAGGCTGATTTTGAACTCACAGAAATCTTCCTGCCTCTGCATCCCGAATGCTGAGGTTGTCTTTAGAAAACTGTTTTTGCTGCTAACTGAGTGTTGTAATACTGGATTGAACCCAGGGTGTCATGCATTTAAGGCAAGCACTGTCAGACCCAGGCTTTAATTGGGTCGTTTGAATGCTTGCTTGATTTTAGGGAGATTCTTTGTATAATCTAGATACTACTCTTCTGTCAGATGTATAGCTAGCAAAAAAAAAAAAATTCTCCTAAAAGCTATATCTTGACTCAATTAAATGTAGCCTTTACTGCACAGAAGCTTTTTAACTTAATCGGTTCACTTGTCAGTTGTTGGCATTATTTCCCAGGTGTCTGGGTTCTTATTCAGAAACTCTTTGCCTATACCTGTATCTTGAAATAATTAAACATGATGTTTAATCCCTGGACTTCTTAACTTATAGAATAGTAGAGCATCACTATTTAAAAAACTACACAAGGGTTTAAAATTACATATATGATGTATGAAATACACAAAGCATCAATAAAAAAATTAAAAAAATAAAATTACATATATATATATATATATATATACTGAATTTTTTTTCAAATGTGGTAGCTTATCTCTAAGGTCTTCACCATCTACTTCTCTCTTCTAGATACCTGTATGCCGTGCTCCCATCAAAAAATGGGATTGGGGGCTGGAGAGATGGGTCAGAAGTTAAGAGCACTGGCTGCTCTTGCAGAGGACCTGGGTAGAGTTCCCAGCACCCGTGTGGCTGCTAACAACCATCTGTAGCTCCAGTTCCCAGGGATCTGACACCTTCTTCTGCCTTCTGCAAGTACCACACATACATGACACAGACACAGACACAGACACAGACACACACACACACACACACACACACGAAAAACACTTTTACACATAAATAATTTCCTAAGTAGAATTATTTAATGCCCACAAAACAAACCAGAAGTCATGTTTTGTCAGTTCCAGGGCTAAGTTTTAAGAAGGTAAACAGCTTCTGTTTCCCTTCTCCTAGACCCCTTGTCTTGAGAAAATTCAAATATTGAATAGGAACCTGTACTACCTGGAAACATCCAGGCCTGGTGTAAGGAAGCCCAAAGAGCTGTTTGAAGGGATCAGCGACAGAACACACCCCACCAGCCTCCTTCATCTTTGCAGCCACTCCAGTTGAGACCACCAGGTCAACCCATCCTAGCCAATGCTCCAGATACCATGCAGGAGAAATAGACTGTCATCCAAATACCCGCAGAATTGTGAGCTTAATAAACATTTCAGTGTTATACAGCAACTGGAACACAGCCTCACCTGACTTCCCACTTCCTTACCAATATCTGACAAGTCCTACAATTCCAGGAGGAAAAGTTACTTTTTAATACTAATTCATAATAGATATATTTTCGTTTTAAAGATAAGAAAGTGTAAGTATTCACAATGTACCTTACTCCTTCCCTTTCTTCTAAGCTTGTTTTAGTCTGTTTTCAGTAAGTTTACTAACATTGCTTTGTCAGTCACTCTGATTTAAATTAGAATAAAATCTCTATTTTTAGTAAAGGAACCAGTTTCTGGTTCTTTTTCTTTCTTTTTTTTTTTTCTTTTTATGTGTGTGAATGTACTGTCTGCATGTAGGCTTGTGCACCCGTGTCGTGCAATGCGCAGAGGTCAGAAGAGGGTATTGGATCCCCTTGGAACTGGAGCCAAAGATGGTTCTCAGCCACCATGTGGGTGCTGGGGATCGAACCCGGGTCCTCTGCAAGAGCAGTCAGCACTCTTAACCACCAGGCCATCTCTCCAGCCCAAATGTTAGGTAGGCTCTACTGAGCCTTTTTTTTTTATGGTCTTTTTGAGACAGGGTCTCTCTGTAGCCCAGCTGTCCTGGAATTCTCTCTGTAGACCAGGCTGGCCTTGAACTCACAAAGATCCACCTGCCTCTGCCTCCCAAGTGCTAGGATTAAAGGCATGCACCACCATGCCCAGCTTCTGGTTCTTTTTCAATAGAACCCCAACAGGTTTGGAAAAAATACAAACTCTTTTCACAAAATCAAGTACAGCTGTATTGTGTATGTTTGTGTGAATGTATATACCTGTATAAATTTTAGTCATAAGTAATCACACCTTTACAAGTATATGCCATTCGTTCACTCACTTTGCACCTGCATATTGGTCATAAGGAGCTTTTTTGCTGGATTAGAACACAGACCCCAGAATCTAGTTCACTACTCTAGTCTGTCTTAATCACATTTCCTTTCTGTTTCTCCAAGGACTGCCATGTTAGGAGAACTTGAACTTTACATTAAAAATAATTATGTAGTATAGTTCTTACTCATTTCTTACTATTACATATCTGTATACATCACCAGCTATATACTATATATATTAATAATTATATTATATATATGTATATATATATATTTCCTAGTATATGCCATTTTAGTGTAATATTGAGCATTTCATTAATCACCACTTAATCTCATTACTTACTTAGATAAAGTTTCCCTAAAATGATCTAGAAATGGCTATCTGTTAATAACTTCAAGAGGCTGAAGTACCATGTTAACTCACTGAGTTGACTTTACCATTTCACAGTATCACAAGTTTTCATAACCTATCAATAAATCATCCCATTTAATTGCAACAAATATATTTCAGAGATTTGTTTCTAAGAATTCCATCACCTTTAATTATTCCTCAACATAGTTCAGTTCAGAGAAAAAAAAATTCTTTGGGCAGCAATTCAACCTACACTGAGAGATCTTCAAAGAACAAATGTCCAAGATGTTTAGTCACTTCTTTTGCAGTTTTTCTTTTGAAATTAAAAAATGGCCCTAATTTCTTATACTCCAATAAAACACAGAATCTACTCACCAACTGCTTAACCTTAGTAGAATAAGGGATTCTTCATATGGTGACTTGGGTAGGGTTAAAAAGCAGGAAAAAGCCTGATTGTCAGCCTTGACACTTGCCATTCATCTCTGGGAACATTTTCCTCAATTTTTCATTCATACTAAAGTGATCTAATACAATGGAAGGTTATTTAGATTCAGACTTTATTACAATTTATGTCAGGAATTGTTTTAAATAAAACTTTTTATTTGGAACTAATTACTAAGAACTTTCCAATGCTTTACAAAAACATCCTTCCTATTCTACAAGTTTTACCAGTGTTTCACGGATTTTCAAATCTCTTTGCTACTGTCCATTTAAACATATCAGAAGATAAGTAAATTCTTAATAAACGTAACAAACTTGCTCTCACATTTGTCTACAAGGGATGCAGAAAAACAGCTAATTATTAATTAGATTGCAAGTGGAATGATGCAGATACAGGACTGGTGAAAACACTCACTTCAGGCTGGCATGATATGGCATGCGAGCTGGCATGCAGTGCGAAGTGAACATACGGCAGGCAGAAGCTGCTGTTTTCTCCAAGGAAGCAGCAGCGGAAGCGTCAGCTCCCACAGTATGGAAGACACACACCCTAAAACTCTCCAGAGCTGCTGGGGGCTGAGCACATATGCCATTTCCCAGTCGTGGGATTGGGAAACAACTCTAGTGGGGTCTCAAGTCCACAACTGTGAGAACTGAAAGTCTGCTTCTCCAAAAAGCAGACAAAACCAAAAGCAAAACTGAAGCCATCAGGGTGGTAAAGTCTAAAGGACTGCTTACTAGCTTTCTCTTACTGTGACAAAACACCTGAGATTAATCAACTTGAAGAAAGAATTATTTTGACTCCGGGTTTGAAGGTTTCTGTCCACAGAATATCATGAAAGGGAGCATGTTGAGAAAAACAAATTGTTAACATATGAAGAGCAGAATAAGAGAGAAGGGAGAGGGAGAGGGAGAGGGAGAGGGAGAGAGAGAGAGAGAGAGAGAGAGAGAGAGAGAGAGAGAGAGAGAGAAACATCTTCAATGACCTACTTTGTCTCCAAGTAGGCCTCACTTCCTAAAGTTTGTGCTATCTTGAGGCTAGATATGAGTGTGTCAGTAGGTTCATCTTTTCGAGAGGCTCTCATTTCCTCCAAAGCCCCAAGCACTTCTGCCTCAGGGGCCAAACCTTCAACACAGGAGCTTTTGGAGAACATTCCAGATGCAAACTATAACAGGCACTTTCACTTTTGAGATTTCAGCAGGAAGAAACTTCTACCTGGGAAGACTTTAACATTCGAGTGGTTCAGCCTTTATCTCCAAACAAGTGTGTGCTTACTTCTGGAAGTTCTATGCTTCTGTCTCCTGCACGTTACAGTGGAGAGAACAGAAACACTCCATGACTTGGCATTCATTCTGAGTTTAGATGAATATTCAAGGTCAGCTTTTGTGCAATCCCATTACTAAAGTGGTTCATCTTCCATCCCCAGGTAATAATCTTCACTCTGAAATTCATCTAACTTTTACTTGTCTCTATTACAGAAATTCATTTTCTTCATTCTGTTCTCTGGGGCAGTAAAATACAGTTAGTACAAAGTAAACCTATGTCTTTTTGAGCACTGTTATTTTCTTTCAACTTTTTCCTAAGCTATCAAAGAAATTTCATTAAGAGGAGGTTGTGATAAAAGTCTTCATTATCATTTGTATCTGCTCAAATTATTTATATATATTTAAAAATATTCTTGCTGGGGGGCTGGAGAGATGGCCTAGCGGTTAGGAGTGCCGACGATCTTGCAGAGGACCTGGGTTCGATCCCCAGCACCCACATGGCGGCCGAGAGCCGTCTGAAACTCCAATTCCAGGAGAACTCCAGTTCCAGGGGAATCCGACACCCTCTTCTAACCTCCGCGGCATTGCACGACACGGGTGCACAAACTTGCATGCAGACAGTACATTCATAGACATACAGAAATAAATAAAATTAATTTAAAAAAATTAAAAAAATATATTCTTGCTGGGGCTGGAGAGATGGCTTAGTGGTTAAGAGTGCTGCTCTGCTGGGCATGGTGGCACAAACTTTTAATCCCAGCACTAAAGATGCAGAGGCAGAGGCAGGCAGATCTCTGTGAGTTCAAGGCCAGCCTGTTCTACATAACAAGTTCCAGGCCAGCTGGGGCTACAGGTTCTTTTTGTCTCAAAAAGACCAAAAAAAAAAAAAAAGAGTGATGCTGCTCTTGCAGAAGACCCGGTTTGATTCCCAGTACTGACATGATGCCTAACAACCACCCAAAACTCCAGTTCCCAGTCATCTTGTGCCCTCTTCTGACCTCCTTGGGCATTACATGACACATGTTCACTTATATACATACAGGAAATATACTCATATATATAAATTTAAAAAGTAATAAAATATTTTAAAAATTCTTGGGGCTGGAGAGATGGCTCAGCAGCTAAGAGCAGTGTTTGCTCTTGCAGAAGACCCAGGTTCAGTTCCCAACATCCACATGGCAGCTAGCAACTGTCTATAACTCCAGTTCCAGGGGAATCCAATGCCCTCTTCTGGCTTCTATAGGCATTCACAACACATGTGCAGGCATTACACTCATACACTCATACACTAAAAATAATAAATAAAATATTTTAGGCTGATTGAGTGACTATCACCACTCAGTGGCCTTTACCATATTAAGATAATTTACTTACATATTTTTTTATCTTTTAATGTAACTTTGATATAAACCAACAGTTTTGATCTCATCATTTGGTGGCCCATGCTATTGCAAAAGACTTAATTGGCTTAGTAGAAAACTTTTTCATCTGAAGAACAAACAAAGCTCTGATGACAGTCCTAACAAGTAACCCCTATTCTTCCTCATCATTTCCTGCTTTGACCCTAAATAGAGCCATGACCCAGAAGAACTACTAGGAATGGAAAGCAAGGGGTACTACGGGTTTGACTGCACTACCAACTAAAACATGCTGCACTAGTTATTTGGAAAACTTCTGAATACATCAACTGAGAGAAGATCTTTGTATTAGTCACTTTTCTGTTGCTCTGATAAAACCACCATGACCAAGGGAACTTCTAAAAGGAAGAGTTTATTTGAACTTACAATTGACGGTTCCAGGGAATTAGAATCCATCGTGGCCAGAGCTGGAGCAGAAAGCCAAAGTTCACATCTCACAATGAGCACAGGAATTCGAGAGACAGCCTCTGGAGACTAGCAAGGCTTGTTAAGCTCTCTAAGCCTGCCCCCAGTGATGTACTTCCTCCAGCATGGACACACCATCTAAGATCTCCCTAAACAGCACCACCAACTGGGGACAAAATGCTTAAATACTTAAAAATGCAAAATACTTAAAGCCTATGGGAGACATTCTCATTCAAACCACCACATTCCACTCCCTGGCCCCATAGGCTCATGACCATATAAAATGTATAATGCATCTAGTCTAACTTTAAAAGTCCCTATAGTCTTTACCAGTCTCAATTATATTCAAAAGTCTACAATCCAAAGTCTCTTCTGACACCCAGGCCAATCTCTTAACTGCGAGCTCCTGTAAAATCAAAACACAAATTACATACTCCCAACATACAGTGGAACCGAATACATATTCCCATTCCAAAAGGGATGAATAGAGGCATAGTGAGGAAATACCAGACCAAAACAAGACTGAAAACCAGCAAGGCAAACACCAAGTCCAGTAGCTCCATGTGCAACTTCTGGGACTTTATTTCCAAAGGGCTTATATGGCTCAGCTCTTCCAGCCTTGCTTGCAATATACATCTCTTCCTTAGGCTGATACCATTTCCTGTATGCAGCTCTCCTTGGCAAATATCTCACAGCTCTGGCATCTCAAATGTCCTCTTGGGGTCTCCACTGCCAACCAGGTTTCACATTCACAGCTTCCTGCAATGGCCTATCAGGGCATTCTTTATGAAGGGACAGTCCTGCTGCACTCTGCCTGCCCTTGGTGGCTCTCCAAAACTGCAGAGGAAGAACTGATGACCCCTTCACTCTTGCATCCATCATGCCTCTAAAGCCAACTCCACGTTAATGAAACTGAGTTTGGCTGCAAGTTTGGGATGGACTCTGCCTACTTCAACCACATTTACAAATTTTCTCTGCCCTTTCAGTATTTTCCTTTCAAAAGTTGGAGGCTTAACTGGGTGTGGTCTTGCCCTGAAGGTACTGTTTCTGTTATTTACTTGTATATCTCCAGGCCTCTCCTTAATCACTTCAATCTCCTTCTCAAAGGGATCCTCTCCTTCACATGCCTTGGCCCCACCTTTAATCTTCCTAGTGCACTTTTCAGATCCAAACTGTACATTCTGAATTTCTTTCTGCCCCATCTGCTCTTTTTCACTGTAGATCTTCACAATATTCACCATTAATAGTCACACCACCATTTCTACATTAGGCTGTCTTGAAATATCCACCTCCAAAGCTTGAGTTTCTTTGTTTCTCTTTCTCTAAGAAATCCTGTATTTGCTTTTTATTGCTGTGGTTGCTATCACTAGTGGATGCTTCTGTGTGATCTTATGTTTTTACAGAGAGACCTCAGCTTTCCTGTTAGGCAGAACAGAATGACAACAGTAGGAGCCCCCATGGCCACCCCTGGTGGTGGTGCCTAAGCCGCATCCATTGTGAGATTCACCCTGGCAAGTGCACCTCTCCACCAAGCGGCAGATGACTGGGACATGGCAGAGGCCCTACAAGTCCATACGCAGTTATATAACTGTAATGAAATGTGAATTGGGGGTGTGAAAGCAGGTGGGGAGAAGAGAGTGGCATCTAAATGACATGGACAAATCAGAGTGGGGACCAAGGAATGAGAGCTGGGATACGGTGTGCCCAGCCAGAAGAGGGACCCAGCACACACCTGGTCAACTCCAAAGAACTCAGAGCTGTAAATGAGACTAGAAAAGAGACTGTCTAGAGTCCTTCAAGATGAACCAAATGCAGAGGCAATTATGAATAACATTTGTATCAACCATGTATTAGTCATTGTTTGGTTAGCCCATTTGTTGCAAACAAACCCATTCATGTCTGATACACATCTCTAACTAAAGCACCACACTGCACTGCTTGCCACTTGTGGGCTTTCTTTTCCATCAGGCTTCACAAGCTTATCCCTCCATATTGTTCAGCAAAGGATCTAACTCTTCCTATATCCCCTAACATAATTGAAATTGACCATTGAAGAACTTAATTATTTACTCCTAGACATTAAAATTGCATTAGGATAAGAATCCATGGTGCTTCTAGTTCCACAAACTATAGGTTCAAAGATTTTGAGATTCTCCCTAGGCACACAATTCTTTGCAATGTACCCATAATTAGTAGACTTTTTTGGAAAATTCAAATAGAGAGTAGAGCCAGGTGTGGCATATATGACTTTAATCCCAGCACTCAGGAGGCAGAGGCAAGAAGACCACCCCAAAAAGGACTCACAACCTTAAATGACTTAAATAGCGAATAACCTAATTATATTACAGAAGCTCAGCCTCGATGCCCCATAATTGCTAAGTCCCATATTCCTCAAAGTCAGACTTCTCAGTAATTTTCATTGCCCGTCCATCCGTACATGGGTTTTAGTTCAGGCTCAGGATACAGCTGTACTGTACCCCTATTCATCCCCACTTTTCCTCTCAAATCATTAATGTGAATTAATGTGAAAATAATGACCATTTGAACTCTTCTAAATGACGGAAACTTAGAGTCCATTATGTATACAGTTTGCATGAAGAATATAATGATTGCATTACAACACAACTCTGAATATATGCAATGTTTCCTAATGAAATAGAATCCTGGAAGGTGTTTCAGAGGTCATTTGAGCCTCCATGCAGCCAAACCGGCACCTGAAGCTTTTGGAGCAGATGGCTGCCTGACCTAAGGGTGTCCAGCCAGACTCAGAGTTAAAGCCAAAATTCACCAGTGTTATCAGCAAGAATGTGCATTTACAAATTATTAACTATAGAAAAGGTTTTGATGTAATCATGTTATTTCTTAAATAAAACAATGCTAATAAAATATTTTTAAATTAAAAAATGCCAGGCGTTGCTATTAAAAAATATTATGCAAGCAATTATGTCTCTATGATGCCATTTATTTTAGCCATTTCAAAAAATACTGATTCAAATCATGTATCTATTTGCTTATTTGCACAATTGTTAACCTTTCTTTTAAATTTTTGTGTCAAGGCTGCTAATATAGCTCTAAAATATGATATAAGCCCCAAAGGCCAGAGAGCAACAAATGTCTTATAATACTATAGAAACAATATTCGCAGCAGGTTTTCATACTGGCAGCACTAATTAGACTCAGTGGGATAAAAATAATACTAGAAATAAATATTTTATTTTTAAAACACTTTTTTATTTTATTTATTTATTTTTTTTTTATTTTTTATTTTTTGGTCTTTTCGAGACAGGGTCTCCCTGTAGCCCCAGCTGTCCTGGAACTCACTCTGTAGACCAGGCTGGCCTTGAACTCACAAAGATCCGCCTGCCTCTGCCTCCCAAGTGCTAGGATTAAAGATGTGCGCCACCACACCCGGCAAATTTTATTTATTTTTTATGTGTATGAATGTACTGTCTGCATGTAGGTTTGTGCACCCGTGTCATGCAGTGCCGTGGAGGTCAGAAGAGGGTGTCGGATTCCCCTGGAACTGGAGTTGAAGACAGTTCTCAGCCACCATGTGAGTGCTGGGGATCAAACCTGGGTCCTCTGCAAGAGCAGTTGGAGCTTTTAACTGCTAGGCCATCTCTCCAGCCCAGAAATAAATATTTTAAAAGACAGAAAGTTAAAAGGGAGATGTATTGGGAGGCATCCTGGGAGGAATCAGAAAGGGGAGTGGAGGTGAATATAATCAACAGTATATTGATTATATTCACTGTATATATAGATGAATATATATATATATAATGTTATAATAATAATTTAAATGAGGTCTCAACACATAAATCAGTAGTAGAGAAAAATTGTCCAGCATATTTATGGCCCTGGGTTTGAGCTCTAGCACTACACACACACGGACACACACACACACACACACACACTTTTGGGAAAGTGATTTTTCTGTCTTTAAAGGAACACTCTAGGCTTTGCATCTTTGGTTCTTACCATTTTTCTAGGTAAGTAAAGAAGGTATGTTTAGAAACTGGGAAAATAATTTCTAGTGGATGCTGGAGCCATGGGACAGTGGTAAAGAGCACTGGGTACTCTTGCAGAGTACCAACACCCATGTGACAAATAACAACCATCACTAACTCCACTTCCAGGGGATCCAGTGCCCTCTTCTGTCCTCTGCAGACACTTCATGACTTGGGTGCCTTCACACCCATGCAGCAGTAACACTCATGCACGTTTATTAATTTTTTTTGATCATCTGTACATCTCATACAATGGTTCCCAACCAAACCCAGTCCCTTCCATCTCCCAAGCGCCCATCAGAACTCATGCATCACAACATCCAAACTAAACCCTATCCAGTCAAGCTCCTAAACCTAGATGTCCTTCTGTGAAAATAGATCTGCTGGATTCCAGTCAGCACATCTAGGAATCCTAGGCAAAGCATATTCTTCCTCATCCAACAGTACTCAATTTCTTATAGTTTTCAGTCCAGAGTCAGTCCCCTAACCCATTTTTCTTACTGCACTCTGAGACCTAGTCCCAGTTGGTATAGGTCCTGTGTCTGATGCCTATATTGCCACAGGTTTATATGTGAAAGCTTATAGTCAGTTGTAAGTCACTGCCTCTCTACTTCAAAGATTCCAAGTCAAATTAGATAGCTGTTGACCATCCCCCAGTCAACAGCGCCTCCACTGTGCCAATAGAGGTAATTTGCTGGGCAGCTCATCATGGTCATTAGAGTTTGCTGCCGGTCTGTGCCACTGACTGACCCTCATAGCAGTGCTCCCATTGTCTAGCATTACGAGCTCTTAACTTCAATAGAAAAGTTACTGGTCATTTCCTGTTCCATTAATCTAAGTCCCATCCCTGAAGTATATCCCACTCTGAACAGTAGGACCCCATCCTCTGTTTCTAGTAGACAATAAAGAGCTTTGGAGATAGCCTGTTTTGTTTTGAGAATCACTTGAATCACTCTTCCCAACAATTCACAGGGTAATATTCTCTGTCTTGCACTCTGTTCCCTGCCACACAGCTACCAGATTGCACAACCCATGCACTAATGTTTAGACAGTGCATATAAATTTCTCATGGGGTCTCAGGAGCATCACATTACACACTGGGTTTCCCAGCCACTCCAGCTCCAATCATCCCTATTCTTTCTTCTTCCCTTACCACCCAGTCCTCCTTCCCCAGCCGCAACACTCCCCTGGTCCCCGCCTTCCCCCTCTCCTGACCTCCCCCACCTCCCATCTATATCCCCTTTTATCTCCCCCCTCCTCCCCTCCCAACCCAACACCCCTACCCTCCTGACCTTCCCCCTAGTAATATCTGTTCCTTACTGTCCCCTATTTCAGGAATTTTTTTTTCCTTTGTCTCCATGTATCTTTTCCAATTTCTTGGCTCCTGGTGTTATATAAGGATATATACTCACATAAAGACACCTGACATCAAATTTTGGCCTTCACATGTACCTGAACATTCAAAGAAGCATGCATGCACATCACACATGTACTCAAAATAATTTTTATTTTTTTACTATGTTTATTTTGTGTGTATGAGTGTTACAGCTACATGTAAGTGTACCCGTGTCATGCAATGCCTATGGAGGACAGAACAGGGTGTCCGATCCCCTGGAACTGGAGTTACAGATGATTGCTAGCCATCATGTAGGTGCTGGGAATCAAACTTGGGTCTTCTTTAAGAACAGCCAGTGATCTTAACCACTGAGCCATCTCTCCAGCCCCCAAAATAAAAAATTTTAAAGTAAAAACATGGAGGGGGAGAGAGAGGGAAGGAAAGAGAGAGAAAAAAATATTTCTAGAGCCAAGTGATGGATAAAGGGGCATTTGCTGCCCCTCAACACATTTTATAAATAGGAGAAATTGATGAAATTCTCAAAGTACATGAAAAAATAGAGCTCAAAAGTAAATTAGGATAAAAAAATTAGGATAAATTAGGATCAAGAATATTAGGACAAAAACTGATTAATATAAAAAGCGGAGTTATAAAAATATTTTATTCTTCCAAACTAAGACAAAAATGGAGAATAAAAGGCAGCTTAGATGAGCAAAAAAGAAAATAGTAAAACTATAGAAATAAACCAACGTCAAAAACTACATTAAATATACATGGAAAAACACTCCAAATAAAAGATTAGTGTTAGCCATTTGCAAATGACTCCGTTAAATGTGGCAACTAAGAGATGGTCTTCTAAGGACACATTCAGGATGAAAAAGATACATCACACAAATATTAACCAAAGGAAAACTGGTGTGCAATATCAGTATCAGTGAAGCAGAATGAGGGAGAAATATTAAAGCATGCATGCTTGTCAACCACATGCACACAAGTGTTCAGACGAACTCTATTCAGACGCCAATAACTGAAAGTCATGCAAATAGACACCAATAGCAAGAAAAGAATGAATTCATGTTCTCATGCCCTCTCTACTTCCTCTTCCAGGTGTGAGCACTATCATGACTTCTAACAGCAAGAGCTAATTATGCTTTATTTTTATTTCACCTACATAACCAGGAAGCATGCACTGATTTGTGGAATTCATCCACATCAGTGCATATAATTAGAGTTCATTACTCTTTCTGCAAAGTTTTGCACTGTGTAATATACCGCCTTTATTTAGCCCTTCTGCTCTCAATGGTCTATGATGAAACAATTCAGATGGTTACAGTTGTAGTGTTTGGTGAAATTCCAATACTGCCAACCAGAGTTTTCTGTCCCTACGTGGCCACGAATGTGCATTTCAGTTGAGTTGCAGTATTGATAGGCCATTGATATAATCATGTTTTATTTGGTTTCAGTTAATAAATGCCAAATAGCTTTCCTACAAATATGAATTTTACCTTTCTACTCAACAGTAGAGTTCTGTTTATTCCGTGCTGTTTTTAAGACCTTTTAATCTTAGAGAAAAATCACATCGCCGTTTGGATTCAGCCACATTTCTTATCATTAAGCAAGTTTCTCACCTTTATATATGCTAATGGATCCTGGCTTTCCTTGTTACTGAAGCTTCTGATGAAGTATTTTCTCATTTTTTTTTCAACAACTTATCTGCTTATCATTTTAAGCCTTTTCTGAAGTATATATATATATATATATATATATATATATATATATATGTTTGTGTGTGCTTTGAGATTATTTTATCTTGTCTATCTTCTCTTTTACTCTTTTAAAAGTATCTTTTGAAGAACAGCAGTTCTTAACTTTAATATAGTCTTGTGTGCATTAAAAAATCTTTTTTCAAGGGAATCCCTTTACATTGTTTATGAGAATGTAAATTGGTATAGCCATTATGGAATTGTGTTTGGAGGCTCCACAAAAAAATCCAAAATAGAAATGTCGTATGATGCAGCAATTCCACATTGAAGTATATATTTAAAGAAATAAAAATACTATCTAAAAGTGATAATGGCATTGTTGTGCTCATTGCAGCATTATTCAAAATATCAGTTTAAAATCAACAAATGAATGAATAGCTAAAGAAAATCACACACACACACGCATACACACACTATTCCAAAACTGTTTTTTGGTCTTTTTGAAACAAGGTCTCCCTGTGGCCCCAGTTGGCCTGGAACTTGCTGTGTAGACCAGGCTAGCTTTAAACTCATACAGATCCATCTACCTCTACCTCCTGAGTGCTGGGACTGAGTGCATGCACCACCATACCTGGGAATTAGTCAACTTTCAAAGAAGGAAATTGTACTATTTTAGGCAACATGGATGAAACTGAGACATCATGCTAAATCAAACAATCCATATACAGAAATATGAAATATCACAGAATCTCGCTTATAAGAAGAATCTGAAATGTAGAATTCATAAAAATAAAGAGTAGAAGAGTAGTTCCCAGGCACTCAGAGATAGAAGTAATGAGAAGATATTGCTCAAAAATGTAAACTTGCAGTTACTAAACAAGTGAATTTGGAGACCTCATATCATCATGGAGCTAAAGCTAATAGTACTTTGTTGTGCATTTAAACTTTCCGAACACAATATCTCTTAAGAGTTCTCATCATAACACAGAAAAGCAACCATGTGTGTTAGTTTTCCATCATGGCAACAACATACATAATGTTAGGAATTAATTTTGGCTCATCATTGCAGACATTTCAGAGTAAGGTTTTGGGGGCCATGTAGGGAACACCTCATGGAGGCTAGGAGGCAAGGAGAGAAGAAGGAGAGTGCAGGTCCCAGTACACCCTGAGCACCCCCGAGGACCTTACCTTCCTTCTATTCTCCCACTTCCTACATACTCCACCGCTTCCCAAAGCTCTGCAGGCTGGTAGCTAAGCATTCAACATAGAGGCCTTCGGGGGACATTTAAGCTCCAAAGCTTAACACTATGTGAGGTGATGAACATTGTCTATTAGCTTAATTAGGTGCAATTACTGCACACTGTATAAATACATCAAAACATCTTGTTATGCACCTTGAATGTATACACATTTTATTTGTATGTAAACTTGAAAAAATAGAATGAGACTACCTTTCACTGCCATCTGTCCATTAGCTGTAGTGTTATGCTAAACCCTGGAGCCCTGACATAGTGTTTAGTTTTCTTTATCAATGCGTTACCAATTTTAATTATAGCATTTTTTTTTCTGCCTCTTTCTGTTAGACGTACAAATCAAAATCCTAAACCTCATGGAGATTAGTGTTCTCTCCCATTTCTTTCTCACACCTTATGTTTAAATGATTCTCAAGATGAGCTTGATCAACAGAGGAATACACAAGTTAGGTCTGTCTCGGCTATCTGAGTGTCCTTGCTGACCCAAGGTAATGGCCTGGTTCATCGCTGCTGGGAAGAACAGAGATGCGTGCACTCTGCCTTCACAGATGGCAGTAGGATACATGCCAGGACTCAGAAAATTTAGCACAAGGGCTTATGAAAGTTTGTTTTATAACTCATGGATGAAGAAATGCATTCTTGAGTATGTGTACCAGTGGTTCAGTATCAAGAATGTGCTGAACCTGAGTAGAAGGAGCAAATAGGCATATACCCACATTAGACTACACAGACCTTTGACTATTTAAAAGTTTTAGAGTTGGGTTCAGCCAGTGCCCTCAGGAGGATTAAACAAGACAATTCTCAAGTTTGAAACTAGCCTGGGCTGCATATTAAGACCCTCTATCACAAAGATGCATATTACTAAAACAATGTAATTTGTATCAAACATATAAACACGTGTGTGTATATAACTGGGAGTTTACTCTCTGTGAATGGGGTTTGTGTGTAAAATTACTTTATAAATTTTTTCAATAAATATTTGGAAATGTGAAGTGAACATATAGCTTTTCTTATGACTAGTCGACCTTATAGAGATCAATGTGATAAAAGATATGGAAGTGTTCCCCAAGAGTTAGGCAGTTATAGTGACAGTGGTTAATATGACTTACAGTGAACTTCACCGTCACACAATACTAATTAACATCTTACCTCTTGTAGGTATTCTTTTGGCAGAAGCACTTAAGAGAGTCAGCAAGCAGCCTCCAACCCTTGCTGATATCCTGCTAAACCCTTGAAACCTGCCCCTGCTCCAAGTGTCTTTTATGCCTTAGGGCAAAGCATCAATCTGGAACAAATGGCCTGAAGTCCCACTTGTCCCAACTGCTTGTCTCTACCCCCAATTCTGTGTGTCCCAGCTCCCTTACAAGGATCTGTATAAAATACCCTGAGCTACAATATTAAACCGAGTTTTTTCCCCCTTGTGGAATTACTCCTGGTCTCTGTGAATCCATTTCCTTTTTCTCTCCAGATCTTACTTCTCACCTCCCTTGGCTTCCCTGATAGAGCTCAAGCTAGGACCATCAGCTGGATGGCCAAGGGACTCGCAGTAGTGCTTCAAGCCTTAGTCCAGGGAGAAGAACATCTAGTGGAAGGTGGCACATGCATGATACATATTAATGGACCACCAGACTTAAACTTCAGACAACAACCTCTGATGTCTTTTTTTTTCCTTTTCGCCTTTTTAAGGATGTGTGTGTGTGTGTGTGTGTGTGTGTGTGTGTGTGTGTGTGTGTGTGTAACATATATAACACATACATTTGGGTACCTGGAGAAGCCAGACAAGAGTGTTGGATTCCCTGGAACTGGAGTTACAGGCTATCGTGAGCTCCTCAACACAAATGCTGAGAACCAAACTCTGAGCCTCTGGAAGAGCAGTGAGTACTCTTAACTGCTGAGCCATCCTTCCAGCACCAGTCCTCAACTCCTTAACCAACAAAACAATAGATTATTATATGAATATCAGATAAAAACAATACATATAAAATGCTTGGCATGGAAGCTGGCTGAAGTAGATTAAAAGTCAAATTTTATTTTCTTATAGCTATACTAGAAATATAAATAAATCAAAGAAAATAGAACCAAAAATCATTGATTCAAGTATTCTTCAAGAAAAAGAAAAAAATGACTTACTATTGTGCCCATAATAAATATCTTTCTTTTATTATTTACATTGATAATTTCTTTTCTATCTACTACCAATGGTTTTTCCCATGTTTTAAAGCAAAATCATTAACTAAAAAAGAATTTAAACTTCTGAAAATTTCTATTGCCAGATATTATGAAATGGGTGGTGTTTAACACAAAACTATCCTGAATTGTATCTGAACATTACAACTTCCTGTGATTTGTCCTATTTGGCCCCATCTTCTCTATGACATCTGCTTATTCTAGAAGGATCTTTTGTTTCACTTTCTGAATTACCAGAGTCCTCAGTTTGTAGACAAGCCCTACATGGTTTGAGTTCTATATTCTCCTCTTAGCTTCATCTTATATCTTCCTGTTCATAAATTGGGATAATTACTATTGCTGTTTTATCATTAAGAATTTCAGGGCTACTCTCTTGGGTGAATATCTGCAGGACTTTAAGTCAACAAACTACAGAGACATTTGCACATCCATGTTTATTGCAGAACTATTCACAGTAGCCAATAAATGGAACCAATCTGATGTCCATTAACACTTGAATGGATAAACAAAATGCATTGCGTGTACACAATGGACATTGATGCAGCCATGAAGACAAAGGAAATCATCACCTGTACAGGAAATGGGATGTTAAGTGAAATAACTTAGATTCAGAAGGCACTCAGGACACACTACAGTAAATAATGGCAATTACTCTTACTGATATGAAACCTTGAGCATTTCAAATCTCAAAGCATTTCCATGAACAATATTCTGGGTATATTTTGTGCCTAGACAATAGTAAGCAATTCTTGCCAGGTATGGTGGTGCATGCCTTTAATCCTAGCACTGGGAGGCAGAGGGGGGCAGATCTCAGACCAGGGAAGCCTGTCTACATGGCAAGCTCCAGCCCAGCTGGGGCTACAGGGAGACCCTGTCTCAAAAAGACCAAAAAAAAAATATAGTAAGCAATTTTTAATCTAGATTTTTATTTATTATTTTTATATTTTATTTAAATTAAAATTTCAAACATTATATTGTAAAGTTGCAGTAGAATTCTGAAGTCAGACCTCCTGGGCTTAAAATCCAGCCTTCCTAGTTATCTAACCTTTCCTTAGCCCTCAGTTTCACATATGTAAAAATGGTGATATACTACCTACTTAAAATTAAGTGAGCTAAAGTTTAAAAAAGCAACATAGTGCTTTTCAGATAATAACTGTAAGACTGTAGCCCATCTAAGTCAGGGATTCCAGGAAACCAACTGAAGCAGAAGTTCTGAGAAATAATTATCCTGGATTGTGCTCCTGCACCCCCAGAAAAGTTGCTGCAACATCCTGCAGTCATACATCACCGAAGACCAGAACTAGGTCCCAGTCTCTCTCGGGGTGCTTTACGAATACCAGTCACAGGTCCCAGTTTCTCCCAAGATGCTCACCTACACCATTCCCTCCTCACCCCACTTCCTTGTAAACTCACTTCCTTGTGTGCTTGGGTATAAAAACTGCCATTTTGGGGATGTTCTAACACTGGTCATCCTAATCCCGTCACAGGCAGGCCAGTCCCCGCCCAATAAACCCAACTTCCTTTTCAATGGAGTCCTGATCTTTTCTCCTTCCTGTGCGCCGGGTCTCCCATCTACCTTAACCTAACAATAACCTCTGTTTAAGTGGTGAGATAATAAATAGTGTGTGTTTGTCTGTGTATGTGTGTGTGTGTGTACATATATGTTTTTCTACAAAAAGGTCAAATACTTTTAAAACATCCCTATAAGTTCTCATTAGCCTTACAATCATTTCATTAAAAAGTATTAGACACAATATGCTTCAGCACTGAGCTTTCTCCCAAGGAATGTGAGACAGCACTGTTTATACTGTGATAAGGGTCATGCTCTAGGAATTACATTGGTCTTCTTGTTTTAATTTTTACTTTTGATGCTAAGGTTATTTTACAGTGAGTGTGTAAAAGCTACAACAATAAACTGAGTATTTTTTATTGGCCCTGAGGATGTAAAAGGAGCTGAAGAAATCATTGAGAGCATCCTTGGTAGGCATGCAATGTTTAGTTCCTTTTTATGGACTGTGACAAGCTGCAAGGGACCAGCTTCCTTTGTGATGGACATAAGATAGATAAGCAGAAATATGTCCTTCTTGAAAGATGTCTGTAAAAATCTAAAGCAATTAATCTTACTGGAGTGAGTCAGCTGAGGTGGGAGCCTGGCATGAGTCATTCATCAAAAAGCCCATCAATCCATCACCAGAACCTGTCACCCTGCAATGCAGGCCTGCCATTCCTGCCACGTGTCTGGATCCCAAGGCAGAGCGAGCACTGGGAAATTATTTACATTTCTCTTAAAAGGGAGAATCTGAAGCTGTTCATACTCAATCCTGTTGATTTTAATGAAGATGCCAGCAGAAAACTGCATCTGTGGAGGAAATGGTGAAATAAACCTGGTTATTAAAACCCCTCGCTGTGTCAGGGTAATGGAGAAGACAGCTTGGAGCCTTTTCCTCTGCCTCCTGCGCTCACCCCAGCAGCAGCCTTTGTTCCTCCAGAAAGTCACATTTCTGTGGCTTTGATGTTATCTGTCTGTAAACCAAGCCAAGATGTCACATTTGTTATCGGTAGACCAGGATACCACATTCCAATGGCCTTTATGTTTGCCTGTCACCTGTTTCACATGGATTCCATGCTCTGGGCTTGCATGGGCCACAGGGGTAAAAAGTCTGTGTGAGCAAGGTTGCTGACTCTATGGACTGGTTGCTGGGGTTCAGGCCAAGCTACTGGTCTAGGCACTAGCCTGAAATCACCTCCCTCTCTTCACCTAACTTTGGCTTTGATCTCATGATTTCCTGCAAGACATCCTCTGCTGACACAAAGCTCATCTCTTTGGATGTATAAAAAGTGTGGCAGCACATCCTCCTCTCCAATGCAAAAGTCTCAGCCCACCAGCACATGCACGTTCTTAATATCTTTCATGAAAAATAAAACCTTTATTAGCACTGTCACTCCCCCCATACTGATTGCTCCATTTCTCCCATCTCTGTTTTAAAAAATATTTTATTAATATTTTTAGTTTTATGTGTATGAGGATATTGCCTCTATGTATGGGAGTGCACCTGTGTCATGAAATTGCAATTTCCCCTGAAGTCAGAAGAGTTTTAGGTGGTTGTTAGCTGCCATGTGGGTACTGGAAACTGAACTCAAGTCCTCTGCAAGAGTAGCCAGTACTCTTGACCACTGATCTCACTCTCCAGCCCCTCCTATCTCTATTTTAAAAAAAAAATATTTCCTCTTTCCTAACTCTTCTTTGAATATTCTGTAGTCAGGCATTCAGGGCTCTCTAAATCACTCACATTTTGGTCCCAGTGGCATATTTCTTGCTATTCCCAAACAGGCAAACTATAGCTCTTCTACCTCTTTTCCAAACCCAGCCTCCATCTCTCTTTGAGAAAACTAAATTATTTCCATCCCACTTTATGGCTATTTGTGCTGGATAGCTTTAGTGTCAACTTGACACACCTGGGTTGAGGGAGCCTCAATTGGGGAATTTGCTCCATTGGACTGGCCTGTGGCCATATCCGTGGAGTATTGTCTTGATTGTCGAGCAGTGTGGGAGGACCCAGCCCATAATGAGTGGTGCCATCCTAGGCAGGTTGTGTACCGTATAAGAAGGCGGGCTGGGCATGAGCCAGGGAAGCAAGCCAGTGAACAGCATTCCTCCATGACCTGTGCTTCAGCTCCTGCCTCCAGGTTCCTGCCCTGAGTTCTTGCCTTGGGCTCCCTGAGAACTGTGACCCAGAAGTTGTGAGCTGAATAAACCCTTTCCTCCCCCAAGTTGGTGTCGGTTAGAGTGTTTTGTCACAGCAGTGGAAGACAAGCTAGAACAGCATTCTCCCTAAATCTCCTTTGCTGTGCCTAAAAGTTTAGCTGCTGACTGGCTCCAGAACTCAGCATTGACTGTTCTCTGTCCTTCTACCCCACATAACCTCTTTCTGACCAGTGACTTTAAATATCACTATTGGCAACGGATGCCACAATTTTATAGCCCCAGCCTGGAAGTCTCCCAGACTCCATTATGTTTATATTGGACTGCCCATGTGACGCTTCTGCATGAATGCTTGAGAAACATCCACACTTAACATGTCCAAATCCAACCCTTTTCTTTTTGGTAGGAGGATCAAAGCAATTCAAGGCCAACAAGAACTACATAGTGAGTTCCAGGTTAGCCAGGGCTTTGTAATGAGACCCCTTCTTAAAGAATATAATAAAAATTATCTCCTAGTCATTACTTACATTCCCAATGCAATCAGCCTAAAATCCTGTTGATTTTATCTCTGAAGTAAATTCCAACTCTAGCCACTTCCCATCACTTCTGCTTCTCTGATCCTGACTGCTGTTACTACCATCCTCCACTTTCAGACCTTCACTAGCCCCCAGCAGTGTCACTTCATTGTATATATCCTCCCCAAATGTACTTAGTGAACGTATTTATCACATCCTTTCCTTACATAAAACATTACGATGGTCCTGTGACACACTGAAATCAACTCTAAACCCTTCTCCAGGTGCTACAATGCTACAAAGCTCTGTGTAATTGACCCAATGCACATAGATAGATAGATAGATAGATAGATAGATAGATAGATAGATAGATAGACAGATAGATACATAGATACATAGATATATGGAGACAGGATCTCCCTGTATTCCCAGCTGACCTTGAACTCACTGATATCCACCTGCCTCTGCCTACCAAGTGCTGGGATTAAAGGCGTGCACCACCACACCTGGATGACCCAGTATATTTTTAGTACTATGTCTTTTCACCTCTCTCTCCTTTCAGCCTTACTGACCTTGCTGGTCCTTAAATTGTTCTTATTTCTTTGTACTTGTTTGTTTTTGTTGTTATTTCTGTTTTTAATATAATATTTTTACTTATCCTTTGAGAATTTCACACATGCACACACAGTGAATATTTCAATCACATTCACCTCCCATTTCCCTCCTCCAACTCCTTCATTCCCCTTCCCAACTTCATTATTTCTTCCTCCTCATCCTTGCCCTCCTCCTCATCTTCCTCCTCATTTTCTTCTTTAAAAAAAAAAATAACCCAATGAGTCTAGTTAGTTCTACCCACTATGCCAGTGTGGGGGCTATCCACTGAAGTACAGTCAACAAACCAGGAACCACACACCCTGAAAACACCTGATCCTCCCTCCCAGAGATCCCATCAATGGCCAACACTTCTTCCAGTAGAGGGAAGGTCTCAGGAGCCCTTCCCCATCCATTCTGGAGTGTTCATTGGTTTGACCTTGTGCAGGTCTTGTGCAGACAACTGCAGCCACCACGAGTTCATAAGTGGGAAGGTCCTGTCATGTCCCAAAGACTCTGTTTCACCCCAGCCTACCCTAAGCTCTGGCTCCTACAAGCTTTTCACCCCCCTCTTCCTCCATGTTTTCTGAGCCCTGGGGGAAGAGTTATGATATAGATATTCAAATTATGGTCACCTTTCTTTGTTGAATTTCCTCTGGTCTGACTTCCCTCAGAAGTGCAATCTCTTCAGTTTATTTAGAAATCTGATCAAATTTCCCTTGTTAGAGAAGCTTTTTCTAATTACTCTTTTTCCTCCCATCTTCTTGGTACCATTCTCATGCTTTGTCTATTCTTTATAATTTATCTTACATTTTAGTATATATTTACTTGTTATTTATCTCTCTTAATAAAATGCATGTTTTGTGAAGAGGATTCCATCTCTTTTGTTCGCCTCTTTCTCTCCATTCTTACAAGGCTACCTAATACATTTTAGGTACTCAACAAATAATGTTGAAGACTTAATTTTTAAAATGTGATATTAAGAATTGAGCCCAGATCCTCAGGCATATTTTTCTAGTTTGTTTTCAGTTGCTGTGACAAAACCCTCTGACCAATACCAACTTGGGGAGCCCAAGATAGGAACTCAGGGCAAGAACCTTGAGGCAGGAGCTGAAGCACAGGCCATGGAAGAACCCTGCTTACTGGCTTGCTATCCTGGCTTGTGCTCAACCTAGATACAGCACAACCTATCCTGACAGAGTGGCACCACCCAAAGTGGGCTCGAACCCCCCCACATCACTCAACAATCAAGAAAATGCTCCACAGATGTGGCCAGAGGCCATTCCAATGGATGCAACCCCAAATTGAAACCCCTGCAACCCAGATGGATCAAGTTGACACTAAAGCTGTCCAGCACACATACTATTATACCAGTGAACTACATACCCATTCTTGAATGTAGATTTGTTTAAAAACAAATGCATTGAGGAAAGTAATTTAACAAGGTCTCTTATTTTTTACTACTTTTGTTCTAATCATCAAATGTTCTCTCCATAGGATCTATATCAGATCACAATTTCCTATGATGTGGGTTTTTGAAGAACATGGGTAAGTAAAGAAGAAATTAGGAGGAATTAAGATGAAGAAGTTGTGAGAAAGCCACTAAGGAAAAGATGAAGAAATTGTGAAAAAGCAACTAAGGAAAATTAGATCCAGAGGAAATGAAATTCCCTGAACTACAATGAGGACCATGGCCAAGAAGTCTGCAAAAAATAATGGGCTTCTCTGTGGAGAATAGAATGCCTAGGACACAGATCTGGTAATGATCTTTCCTGTGCATAGCTGTCTAAGCTTTATGAAGAAAGTTCCTCCCCCCTGGACCTATGAGGGGTCTAGGAATGATCTTTCCTGTTGTGGTTTCCAAGGCCATATAAGCACATGACTCTCCCCTGGACCTATGAAGATGAGCTATTAAAATATCAACTGTTTCAAACTCCTTAAGCCCTGAGCTTTTTAATTCTGTTAGTGTTTCTGAAACAATATCTACATCTGAACCCCTGGCTTTAGGACTCAAGACTCACCTCTGCACACTACCACTGGTGTTTGAAATTGTTCATACACTTTACTCAGCCTGCAACCTCAGCATTCTCCATCTTATGAGCCTTTCAGAATCTTCTTCCTTTCTGTTCTGTACTAGAAACCAAGATTGGAGAGAAATAGGTAAGGTAGAGCATTCCTATGATCATAGCAATCAGCAAGGAGGTAAGAAAGTATCGCAAGTCTCCTGTCTGCCTGAGCTACACAGTCATGATGAGACCTAGTCTCTAAAAGATAAGAAAAGAAGGATAGGGAAGGAAGGAGGGAAATGGAAGGGAGAGAAGGATGAGAGAAAATAAAGAAAAAGAAAAATAGAGAATAGAATAAAGAAACCAAACCTGGAAACCAATGATCCAGATCTGCCTAATTGCCTGTAGAGGAAGCATTCTGATAGAATAGAAAAATCTAACATATACATCAGAGGACTTGGAATACTAAGTGAATCTGTTAACAGTATATTTATCAACCAATTACCTAACTTAGAGTCAAGCCCTTGCATTCTTTATGAAAGTGTACTTGTTAATTAAATGAAATAATGCATGTGAAGTACTAAGCGCCCTGCTAGCACATGCTGTGGTTATTAGTCTATAATTGTAGACTGCCTTAGGAGCAGAAGTAATCAGGTTCAGTTGATAAATTTATACACATTTTCAAAATGTATTGAATAAAGTCTGTTAGCTACTGCTCATAAATAGAGCTGTTCTTTCTTTTTTTCTCAAGAGTCAACTACATTTTCCTTCTCATAATCCATTTAGCTTAAATACATAATTACATTTCAACAGATTTTAAATTCTTATTTTTAGAGTATTTCTATTTTTAAAAAACTGCTCAAATCCTTATTTTCAAGAGCTATAATAGAATTCTTATATGGTTCAGTCAATTTTTTTAAAATCTTGGAAACATCAAGATGCTAAGAACATTAACAATTATTCTCATTTCAGTGCATCAAATGCTGTTTGAACTAAATTAAAACTAGTAAGTGAAAAAGACAGGAGGTAAAGTGCTAGGTTGATGTCTATGCCTTAATACTATTGAAAATAGGGCAAAAAATGCTCTATTTGGAGGGACATCATTAGAGATGTCTCATTGAGAAGACACTAAGGCATACAAAAGCCTAGTGGTGAACAAGGTAGAACTGACATGTGCTCTCAATTTGATTTTGTGATAAGGAGAGGGATGAGGGGCATGCATTAGAAAGGTAAAATTCATTGCCTCTCCTCCTGTAGGTATCCCAACAGGAGGAGAGGCAATAAGACCCTGCTGCTGAAGACCTGACGTTAACATGGGAGGGATGTATTGAGACCACACATGCAAGTGTACAGATGGCCTCTGGAATGCCAGAGAGTGTTACCAAAGGCCACTAAACCAATAAAGCAAATATGGGTCTCCCTGAGTCAAGCAAGACTCCACCGTCAGCACCAGCTACACCTCACCTACATGGAAATATGTGCAAGCATGAGGCAGCCTCTGCGCCTGTATATCCCAAATCTAATTGGCTATTGGCTTCTCCCCTTCGAGAACTAACCCCTGGCTGAGGCCACAACTTAACATCTTCTACAGGTTGAGGAGACGTTTATAAGCACAGTAAGACCCTGTCATATTTAACAGGGGGCGGAAAAAATTGTAATTCATGGATTAACATAACCAAAACATGTGTCTATGCTAAAGTAAACCTACCCATAACTATTAGTTAGTGCTTTTTTAAATACCTATTATCTAATTGCCTTGTTCTTCCTTAGTAGGATCGGAAAGGTTATTCCTGGCAAAACTGTCCGCCCATGAAAGAAACGCAGGATTTGACCAGAGCCAAGTCAACAGCTCCAGAGAAGATGAGTGGACTGTTTTACTCTCATCCACCTTGCCCCCTTTCTAAGCCTAGGAACAACCTGCGGAACGAGGGGCTGGTAGAATATAAGCTGCAATTGGGGTGATGGTGAAAACTACAGCAATGTAGTTCTGACACTCATTTGACACATTGATTGAACAACCCACTGTCACCCCCCACTGGATGGTGGGGCTGTAGGTGTTGAGGCACAAAGCCTGCAGATAGGTTTTTGCATGAAGGACGGCTTGAACTTGTACTCATAGATTATTACTTTTGCTAAAAATGAAGAAAAAAAAAACGAGAGAGAGAAGCTGCAGGAATGAGTATGGTTCCAGATGTCATTGATCGGGATGGGGGGGGGGGGGGAAGGGAAATAAGCCTGAGACTTGAATCGGAACAGGAAAAAGGAGGAATGCACAAAGCACAAAAAAAACTAATCTGAAAAAAAAAAAAAAAAAGAAAGGAAACCATTCCGCAAGCTTAGTAGGCGGGGAGATCTAATATTTCTTAACTTGCTGGTTTCCACATGTTGACCTAATATGTTGTAAGGAGGGCTATGGTGTCTGAATGTTTTTGGTTTAACTTTCTTTTTCGACAGTGAAATCTATAGGGTCAAGCTTTGTTTACAGAGATAAAGGGGGATAGAGGATGGCCCGCCTAGCGTTAAGAGCGCCGACCACTGATACAGGACCACGGGTAGCTCCCAGCACCCACCCCGGCTGCCGAAGACCCATTCTGGAAACTCCAATTCCGAGGATGAACTCCAGTTCCAGGGGAACTGACAACCTCTTCTGCTTCGCGACATTGCAACGACACGACCGGTATGCACCAACAATGCAGCAACACAAAAAATAAAACAAAAAAAAAAAAATCAGACAGAAATTGAAAAAAGAGATTAAAAGGGATAAACATAAAAAAGAAAAGATACGATATGAGAGAAAAAAAAAATCCCACTATCGAGCCATTGTAAACAAGGCCTTGGGTGGAATCGAGACTACGAGATTTTTTTTGGGTGAGTCAGGTTGCATCAAATCACCCAATGCTGTGTTGGGGACTATGTGTTAACTTGGGGGACAAACAACCTTAATTTTTTCGTTAATTAAATTCTTATAGGTTTGAAAGTGAGAATGCTACGAAGTGATACCGTTACAAAGCAGAAAACTTATAAGAACATGTGTATGCTGCCAATCCAACAGTTATTGTTCATACAATTTTAGTAGAACACAACGTGGACACAGCACATTTATATCTCCATTTAATTAGATGCATTACAATATTTCTCCGAGCCTTGTTTAAAGCAAAGTGTTTGTTTAATATACCACCATATTTACTATTTACGCAGTCCCAATAAAAACACCATGTAACCTGTAGACAGTTCTGGGCACATGGATACTTATTGAACTCACACAATTAAATAATGCATTAATCGAATATAATACACGTTTCGTGTCCCTCCCCCCTCCCCCCTTCCGCAATTCACCATTCAGGTCAGTTTTTGATGCAGTCTTTCTGTTGTTGTGGCGTTTACTATGCATTCCTTTCCATGAGAAATAGTATATTGGGTTATTGGCACGCCATCCACATATGAGGGAACCCCATGTCGTTTGTGTTGTTCTGGGATGTGGGTTACTTTCACGAAACATAATGTCTTTTAGCTCCCATCCATTTACTGCATAATTCCATGATTTTGTCCCTTTTACTTGCAGCATAGAACTCCATTGTATACATTTACCACATTTTCTCTATCCACTCATCAGGAGGGGGCACCTGGGCTGGTTACAGTTTTTTGCTATTGGTGAACCAGAGTGCAATAAAACATGCTGTCGCATGTATGCTATGCAGAAAGAGTGGTTCTTGTGGCGTGATATATAAAGGAGTGCGTAAGATGGGCCAAACAATGGCAGCTCATTTTGAGTAACTATAAGGGATTCTCCACCATTGCATTCCATAGTTGTGTTACAAGTTTACCATTCCCACCAGCAATGATGAGTGTTTCCCTTGCCTCACAACTACCTCTCAGTCACTTGGTACATTGGTATTCCTGATATAGCCCGTTTTGGGTAAGAGAAGATGATCATCCTCAAAGTGTTCAATTGCATTTTCTAATTACTATAGCGATGTTGAAACACCTTCTTAAAGGATGTTTCGCCGCCATCTCTAATTCCTCCTCTGTGAAGTCTCTATTCAGATCTTTGTCCCATCTTTAAGTGATTCATTTGTTTTCTTTCTTCTTTGTTTTTTATGTTAGTAGCTTGTATACTCTGGAAATTAAGCTTTTTGTCAGATGTATTGGAGTGACAGGTTTCCTCCCCACTCTGTGGTTTTTCTTCACTTCCTTTATTGCTCTTCTTGACTGTACAGTAAAATTCTTTGAGTTTAATGAGGGTCTCATTTGTCAACTTGTCGATCTTATTTCTTGTGCAGCTGCTGTTGATTAGGAAGTCTTTTCCCCAGGCTGTGTCTTGTAGTTGCTGCCAACGTTTCTCTTCTATCACCTGCCAGAGTTTGGGGTGTTTCACGTTGAGGCTCTTGACCATCTGGAGCTGACTTTGTACAAGGGCAAGAGGTAACGGGTTTAATTTTCATTTCTTCTGCAAGTGTGATCAATTTATTGCCAACACCACTTACTGAAGATGCTTGTTTTTTTTTCCTCCACTGTGTCTCTTGGCCCAAATGTTCACCTATGACGTGTGACTGAAATTGTATTGAGTCTCAGGTTTTGTCTTCAGTTTTATTTCATTGGTCAACCTGGTCTGTTTTTTGTTGCCAGTACCGGCTTTTTTATGACGTAGGCCTATAGTATAGTTTTATGTCTGGTGAGCAATTCCCCATGTATTTCTCTTTTCACTCAGGGTTGATTTGGCTATTTGGGTCTGGGGGTCTTTTGTTTTCCAAATGAAATAGGATTTTTTTTCCAAGCCTGTGAAGAAACTCTTGGGGATTTTGAATGGGATTGCATTAAATCTGTACACTAGTTTGGGTAGGATGGACATTTTTACTATATTTATTTTCCCAATCCATGAGCATGGGAGGTTTGTCCATCTTTTGATGTCTTCCTCAATTTCCTTTTTCAGGGGTTTAAAATTTTTGTTGTAGAGATCCTTGGTGTCTTTGGTTAGGTTTGTTCCTAGGAGGGACCACACTTTGCCTATCTCCATTATTTTTTCATCTTCTTCGAGGCTGCTTGAGATACCAATAAACATCAAGTCGGCTCATTGCCCAAAATATCCTGACATGAAAAGCAGCAGAGAGTCCAGAAGTCTCAGATTCTGAGACCGTCATTGCTGGGGACCTACACATTCAAAACCTTGGACTGTTATCAGACCCTGCCCAGGGATTTCTGATTTGTCCTACTTCTAAAAGATGACAGGATTGGGTAAGGCCCTCTGGTCACCTTGGTGGTGACAGGATTGGGCAGGCAAAAACCAGTGCTACCCCCACCCCCTTGTGGTCATCCTGGTGGGAACAGAGAAGGTGATTCAGAGCACAAACTAAAAGAAGAGACAGCCAACCTTCCAACCTGGATGAACAGGACTTCAATCAAAGGAGAAAGCACTCAAATTTCACATCAGACTATAAACGACAAATCAAATCCACATACCAAGAACACAAAGGAAAAATCAACAACATGAGAAAAGCAAATAATAAATTCCCAACAAAATCTAGCAGTCCTGTAGAAGACTCCAACAATGAGTTCTCCCTGGAGATAACCCAGGACACAGATCTTAAAAGAACAATAATAGACATACTCAAAGAAATAAAGGGAGGGAATGACAAACTCAGGAATGAAATGGAAACACTGAAAAGAACCTATGCTGAAATGAAACAGGAAACCAACAAGTGAATAAAGGATCTAGAAGGGGAGAATGACAAACTCCAAAGGGAACTGGAAATACTAAGGAAATCACAGAATTAATTGAAAAGGAAATTTTGCACTCATCCAATCAGCAGGAAAAGATGGAAGAAAGTCTCAGTAACAGATTGGATGAAGCAGAAAGTAGAATATCAACACTGGAAGACAAGGTAGAAAAAATACAATGCTCAAAAAAAGAGTATGAAAATTTTTTTTAAATCACAAAAGTGGAAAAATAAGGAAATATGGGACACTATGAAAAGATCAAACCACTGCATCATAGGGATAGAGGAAGGAGAAAAATCCCAGGACAAAGATATTAATCAGATCTTCAACAGAATAATAGAAGAAAATTTCCCCAAATGGAAAAATGACAAACCCATACAAATACAAGAAGCACATAGAACACCAAACAGACAAGATCAGAAAAGGAATTCCCCACACCATATCATAGTTAAAACAGTAGACATCCAAAACAAATACAAATTACTGAAGGCCTAAAAAGAAAAACCACAAGTTACATATAAACAACAACAACAACAACAAAAAAACCCCATCAGAATTACAGCTGACTTTTCAGTGCAAATGATGAAAGCCAGAAGAAATTGTACCAAAGTATTCCCAGTACTAAATGACTACAGATGCCAACCCAGATTAGTATACCTAGCAAAAATGTCAATTATAGTTGAAGGAGAAAGAAAAATATCTCATGACATAAACAAGATGAAATAATTAATGTCCAGGAAACTAAACCTTCAAAACCTTCAGAAAATACTCAAAGCAATTCAAAGGTCAGAGGAAAGGAGCACCTAGAAAGAATAATGAATAAAAGTATAACTGCAGAAATACAAATCCACAACAAGAATACAAACAGGAAATAAGGTAAAGAAAGCAGCACAAATCTCTTTAAACATTAATGATCTGAACTCCCCAATTAAAAGACATAGACTGGGAGAATGGATTAGGAAACAGACCCATCTATATGCTGTCTACAAGAAACCCACCTTACCCTCAAGAATAGGCACCAACATAAAGTGAAAGGATGGAAAAAATATTCCAAGCAAATGGTACCAGAAAGCAAGCAGGAGTTGCTATTCTAATATACAAAATAGCCTTCAAAGTGAAACTAATCAGAAGAGACAGATAGGGCTGCTACATCCTTATCAAAAGATCAATTAACCATGAAGATATCACAGTCATGAATACGTAAGCACCAAACTCTGGTGCACTGAACTTTATAAACACAATTCTATAGGACCTCAAGGCACAGATTGATCCCAGCACACTAATAGTGGGGATTTCAATACCCAACTGAGCCCATTAGATAGGACAACTGAACAAAGAATAAACAGAGATATATCTGAACTGAACAATGCAATACACCAAATGGACTTCACAGATATCTACAGAATACTCCACCCAAACACCAGAAAATATACTTTCTACTCAGCAGCCCATGGAACATTCTCCAAAATCGACCACATACTGGGACACAGAAAAAACCTCTACAAATACAAAAGCATTGAAATAATTCCATGCATTCTATCAGACCACAGCACAATAAAGCTCAATATCAACACCAGAATAAGCCCATTTATCTACACGAACACACGGAGTCTAAACAACACACTCCCAAATAATGAATGGATCAAGGAAGAAATAAAGAAAGAAATAAAAACATTCCTAGAACTAAATGAAAGAGAAAATACAACACAGCAAAACCTATGGGATTCTTTAAAAGCAGTCCTAAGAATTAAGTTTATAGTCCTCAAGGCCTACATTAAAAAAGCAGAAAGTGGACAAATAAACGAACTAACACTGCAGCTAAAAACACTTGAGAGACAACAACAAAGCTTTTAATGATTGGATTGGGCACTGAGGAGCAAAAATGTTATCACCATGGTTTTGGTTATTCAGTTTTCATATTTGCCCTTGCAATACATTTGAAGTTCCTTACAACAATAAAACAACTCTGAACTTCTACTTAACAAAATTCAGCTATCCTTTTTACAAGTAAGGAAGTTCTTACCCCTTTTCTAGAGTGGAGGGAGCCATAAGCCCAGTAGTCATTGAATCCATTGCTGGCTATATTAAGTGTGCCACAAGTTCTGTGATAGTTCTTTCTATAGAATATATGGTTATCTAAAGGCTGTAATTAATGTTAAACTCCACTAATTAATAGAGAAATATAAAGGGAAAGAATTTTAAAAATGTTTACTATATGCAGGCCTCAATGGCAGTATCCTTGATGAAGACACTATGATTCTTTTTCTGCAATTTGGCCACTAGCCTACCTTCCTTTTTCCAATATCCACACTGTATTTAGCCAGAACTTCAGCTACTTTAGGATTCTTTGCCTGGTAGATTAACCCAAATTTTCATTCCCAGAAGATGTGAATCCTCAATCATCCTGTTCTTTGTTGCTGTTGCTGCTGCTGCCATAGTTTTCTGATAACTTACACTGTTGGCAGGAGAACATTAAGAGGCATCTCAGTGAATCAGCTGTATTTCAGACATTGTGCTCCTTTACACCTATTGTCCATTTCTCCTTCATAAGCAGAGTCAATCGCTTCAAGCAGAAAAATAGCTACTTTTGTTTTCTTTGGTCATATTTCCTCCAATGCTATAAGAAGTACACAGGAGCCACAGGGCAGTTTAATCTCACAGCTCAATGGGCTCATTATTGTATAGCCCATGTCATCCTCCTTAGCAGCTAAGATCTACACACAGAATTTAAAGTTTCAGTGAAAGGAAGCAAAAACTTACTGAGTTGGCTCTTATGTGTTATTTTGAGAATGTATCAGTTCTAACCTTTAATTCCCAGATTTATATATCATGGCTATAGAAGAGACAGCCTTACTTAATGCTCTTTGATTCAAAGCATATATTACAAAACAAAACTCGAGTATTTCACTCTCATAACTGACTACTCTAGTAAGCAATGTCACTTTTCAGTTAGACCAGCTACTATTGAGTGATAGGGAATGGGGTAAGGTTAATTGGTTCTATCAATACAAGCTTGATGCATTTCTTTTGCTTTTAAATGAGCTCATTGTTCAAACACAATATGTAGAATAAAATGAAGATGACAAGTGATTCTGTGATTGTGTGGCAGAATTACAAGAAGGAAAGGAAAGCCTATCTTCAAAATGTGTCTTTTCCAAATCTCTGACCTCTTCAGGATGGAATATACACAATGTAATCAATATGCCACCAAGGTTTGGCTGGTACACCCTGGAAATGGTGCTATGCTGGGGGCTCCATATTTGTTCATTCTTATAAGATTAGTTACTCAGCAGTAGTGTTAACTTGGCCAGTGTTGGTATGTGGACACCCTAATGTTGAGCCTATGTTCAGTATCCATCCTTGATATCCTGGCCACTTTTAGGTGGGAAAAGAAAATGTTAGAAAACATGAATTCTATCTTCCTAATTATTAAGATGGATGTATCTGGTAAACATTAAAATAGAAAACATCTTCACAGGTTGTATCCATTCAAAACTATTCCCAGTCTTCCTGTCACCAGTATCCCAATCATTTTGTATAATCTTGATCATTAGCTAAACAATTATACATGAATATAGATCTGTACTTCTGGCTATATTTGCTCAAGACAATTGGACATCCAGGGCTGGAGAGATGGCTCAACGGTTAAGAGCACTAGCTGCTTTTTCAGAGGACCTGGGTTCATTTCCAAGCTATTATCTATAGTTCAAATTCCAGGTGATATGACAATTTCTTTTGACCTCCACATGCATTGTACATATATGATGCACTTATATATATATATATGCAGGCAAAACATACATGTAAAATTTTTTTAAAAATTTAAAGACAATGAAAGAAAAACAAAGACAAGGTTTCAGTGTTGAGATCACTGGGAGAAAAGCGCACACAGACTCTGGAGTTCCAATTAGCCAAATTAGTTTTAGTTGACCATGCCAGGGACTGCACCCCAGATTGGGATTTGATGGGCGCAGTACCAACTCATGGGCACATTATATTTATAAAGGCAAATGCCACAACCTGGTGGATTTTTTTGAGAAACTCCAATCAGACAATAAAAAACTAAAACTTCAGTTTCTGCCTGCTCCAGGATTACAAAAGCTAAGCAGTGATCAGGTGCCAGGCAATTGTAAAACATCTACAAAAATTAAGATACGTAATTAAATAACAGGCAGTCACAAGACAAGTGAGGAGGGGATTACAAAGATCACGATAACCAGCTGGTTCTTCCTGAACTTGTGGAAGCCTAAATTATGGTCCAAGATTTGGCCATTCAGATAGAGTCACCAAAACAAAATGGAGTTATCTATGCTGTGTATACCAGCACAAATAGTATAGACATCCAAATTAGTTATGTTTGTGTCATGTTAGTAATACATGCAAGCTGAATTTCTATGCAATGAATAACTTTCCACATTCAATCACCTGTGTGTCCCCCACAATTCACTTGATGATACCTGATTCCTAGGCCTGGCTATTTGAGGACTAAATCCTAGCAGCATTTATGGTTACCTTTCAACTTAATATTTACCCTTTCTCAATGCCCAGAGTGATTTCTAAATTAATATATTCATCTATTGCAGAAGCCCATTCTCTGCTCCTGACCTCTGGGATCCATTGCAGAGAAAGTGGTTTGGGGGTAACTGGCTTGAGCAGAGTCCCCTGGAGAGGCTCAGGGTGCTGAGCCTTTGTTTACCATAAAGGGCTTCTTTAGGTACTCAGTCATGCAGGTGCTCTTAGTAAAGGTTTCTTTATTAAAAGGGGTGAGGGTATGAGTAGGACAGAGAGATAGAGAGGTAGGTATAGAAGCTAGAATAGATAGAGGCTCTCAGCATTTACGCAGGTAGATAGATAGATAGATAGATAGATAGATAGATAGATAGATAGAAAAGGCATGTAAGTCAGAACCTGGGAAAAAACTAGAATTTACAGGATGTGCTTACATCAAAGAATTGAGGGGAGTATCACAGAGAGGGTCTAAAATCACTTGACAATAACAAGTGAAAAGGTTAAAAGCAAATAGAACAATCCTGACACCAATGTGACAGGAGGAGGCTTCTCTCAGGATGCTTAATCCACAGATCAAAGGAATTCTGAGGCCAGCAGAGAGCTCACTTGGCATTCCAGGGAACAGGGGTGTGAAATTAGCTCTATTTTTTTAGATGCTCATGTTTCTGTTTGAGCAAAGCTGCAAGCTTTAATATCCTGTCCTGGGCTACAGTAATCTATGACTCCTTCCATGGGAAAACTTTCAACAAATCTACCTGCTCCTGTCCTACTCAATGGGATCACACCATGGGATGGGTGACCTGGATTTCCCCAATTGATGGGCATGTGACTAAGTAACATAATACAAAAATATGGCATTGGTATTAGAGACATGAACTTTTACCAACAGAGACAAGGAGGAAACTAAAGTCATTTGTTTCCTCCTGCACTGCTGCAGATTCCAAGGCACAAGGTTCCAGACAACTTCTCAGGAAATACTTCACATGACTATCTCTCTCTTCTCTCTCTCTCTCTCTCTCTCTCTCTCTCTCTCTCTCTCTCTCTCTCTCCCCCCCTTGTGTGTGTGTGTGTGTGTTATGTGGGTGTGGTGTATGTGTACCTGTAGTCAAGTAGATTTATTAACATGGAACCTATTGAGTACAGCATTGTCACATAAGCTTTATCTTCAACTCTGCTTTCTAGATAGACTGGGCTAACATATGTCATATATACGCTAGGTGATTTTTAAGGGAATTTTTGATGCATTTTCTACATAATTTTGATGCCTTCATTACACTCTATTTTTTTAATATTTTTTTAAATATTATTTTTAAAATATTTAATTTCCATAAATTAGATTTATTCAATATGTGGCCATCCAGCTTGTACTTTGGATTTTCACTTTATGTTATTTCACTCTAAATGTGAAATTATAGTACTTTATAAATTACAACCTACCTTCTTGCCAAAAGAAGATATTCACACAAAAAATCTAAAATCATATAGATTATCATAGACTTTTTTTAATTCAGTAACTGATTTTTAACAGCCAAAATAGTGGATTTTGTGGCATTTAACAAACAACTGCTCTTCCCCAGTACTTTCACGGTCTGACTCACTGGTATTTAATGAGTTGCTAAGGACAATGCTGAAAGTGTACTGCTTTGGGCCAATAAATGGAAAACCAGATGCCAAGGTGAAGAAGATTTGTTCTTTGGTAGTGGCTATAGCAGCTGTCTATTTGGCATATTCCTTAGGGAGATTTGAAGTTGCCTAGGATACAGACTTCAAAAACTGGGATCCTGTAGAGCCTTTAAAAGGTGCTTTTTTGCATGCAAACTCCAGGTAGATATTAATAGTAACAAAGCATCACTCTACATATGCATGATCTACTGATTTGTAGATCTTTGCATGTAACACTTATAATGAATTATGTGTCCCAATAAACAACAAATACTCTTAATAATTTAAACTTTTTATTTTCTTGAAAATATCATGAGATTGTGTTTGTATCATTTTCACTCTTCTATCACCCATCCAACTCTTCTCTTTCTCTCTCTCTCTCTCTCTCTCTCTCTCTCTCTCTCTCTCTCTCTCTCTCTCTCTGTGTGTGTGTGTTAGGTTAGTGACCTCTTCCTCTTTAATTTATATATATTAAATAAATTTGTATATTAAATTTATATAATTAAATATATTTCATTTAGTGCTGCTCATATTTCTATGCATTTAGGACTGAAGAAAATGTTTTTTTGTGACAAAAAAAAATGTGCCCTACCTAAAAAGCTTAGAACAAAAAATTTGAGCCAGGTATGGTGGTACACTGCTACAGTCTCAGCACTCAAGGTAGGATGGCTACAGGTCTGAGGCCAGCCTGCAATATATTGCAAGTTTGAGGCCATCCGGGCCTACATAGAGACCCCGTCTAAAAATATAAGATAAAGGAGGAAGAGGAGGGGAGAGAAGGGGGAGGGGGAGGGGGAGGAGGAGGGGGAGGGGAGGAGGGGGAGGAGGAGGAGGATGAGGAGGAGAAGGAGAAAAAGAAAGGAAGGTTTGGGTATAAGAACCCTATTATTGAACTGTCCTTACAATATTTAAACCAAAGTTTCTACACTAATCTTCAACAGTTACAAAGTTGTTTGTAGGGATGTTAATGTCTAACAGGCAAACAAAAAAAAAAACAGAGTTATACAATCTTACCTACAATGCATTCTGAAGTACTGTCAGAATAAGGAAGATTACCTACTTAGCTACAAGATAATTAATGTCAGTGTTTGAATCACTGAGTTCTACACTTAAAATGAGTTAGCTTAGCATGATGGGTCACACCTTCAATCCCAGCACTCAGGAAGCTGAGGCAGGACGATTGGCATAAATTCAAGAACACCCTGAGTTACAAAATAAAAAAGTAAATTAAATGGGCAAATTTTGTGGTTCATAAAGGTGTTTTCTTTTTCTTTCATTTTTGGGGTGCTGGGGTTGTACATGCCACAGTGTGCAGGTGGAGATCAGAGAATCCATTTTGGGAATCAGTTTTCACCTTCCGTCTTGAGTCCGGGTTGCTGCCACTTGATGGTGTGCTGCCTACTCTGAGCTAGTTATCCTCTATCTTAGAGGCTCCTGGCAATTCTCCCCTCTCTCCCTCCATCTCACAGTAGGAGTGCTGTGTGCTATACCACATCCAGCATTTTACAGAGATTCCAAGGTTTGAACTCCAGATATCAAATCTGTATCACAAATGTTTTTACCAGGTGAGCTACCTCATCATTCTATAAAGGTATTTCCTTAAAAGGTCTTTTTAAAGAAGAAAATTTTAGATTATTGTCAAGAAAAGAGCAGATATACAGGAGTTTGCATATACACACATGTATAAGAGCTCTCTTCTGAAGGCTGAAATTCCACCTATGTGCCACCATTTTAAATTGTCGATGTCCAGAAGGCTCTGAATACAGGCATATGACTGTGGGTGGCATCTGGGTGGGGCTATAGGATCAGCTAGGGGTCCTTTTAATTCAGTTGAGATCACTAGAAGCCCCTGTTCCTAATTTCCATTGCTGATCTGGCATCTCTTAAATTTTAACTATAAGGGCTGGAGAGATTGCTCAGTGGTTAAGAGCGCTGGCTGCTCTTGCAGAGGACCCAGGCTCAATTCCCAAGACTCCATGGCAGCCAACAACATCTGTAACTCCAATTCTAGGGGAATCCAACACCTTCAGACCTCCATGGGCATTGCATGACAAGGCTGCACTTACATACAAGCAAGCAATATATTCATACGCACAAACTAAAAGTAATAAATAAAATATTTTTTGAAAAATAGCTATAAATCAAAGACCATTTTGAAATTATTTAGAGTGTCATCACTAGAGACCACTGGAATATGCTGATAATTATGTAGAGTGTTGTCCAGGGAAGCAGATTGATGGCATTTTATACTGAAGAAAAGACCTTTGAAGTCTTGCCAGTCTTTGAGAAAAGGTCAGGCAGAGAGCTGCCTAAAAGTAGGCAGTTTTCCCATCTTCCTGTCAGTAACACTTGGCATGCTGAGTTGACTTATCAGACAGATGGTAGCTCCCACACCATTGTGACCAGAGCTGTGGCTCCTACAGCCAGGTCCTGAGACTGTTAAGCTGCTCTGTACTCAGAGGTGGCTCCATTCTGCTGCCCTCAAACCTTTGCTGCATGGAGTCTTCCCTGCCCCCATGTCCAAAAGGAAACATCACAGAACTTAGGAAGAAAAAGATAAACTTTAAACACATTGATTCTGTTTAAACAGAGGAATTCTGACTTACCAAAGGACTACTACAGTTACCACTGATTATACAGTTGAGTAAAATAAATAAAAATATTTTTTAAAAGGACTTGAAGTTGGGAAGGAGATGGCCTTGGGGAAGAGTAGGAGTGAGAAGGAGTGAGTATGGATGGATGTGTTCGGGAGGTATGAGATAAATGAGTGAAATGTTCAAAGAATAAAAAATATTATTTAAAAATAATTATAAGGCCGGACGTGGTGGTACACACCTTTGCAGAGGCAGGCAGATCTCTGTGAGTTCAAAGCCAGCCTGGTCTCCATAGTGAGTTACAGGGCAGCTGGGGCTACAGGGAAACCCTGTCTCAAAAAGAAATAATAACAATAATAATAATAATAATAGTGGTAGTAGTAGTAATCAAACCATAACACTTCTTCAAATTTAAGTTTTACAAATATAGTTAGCACATGGTTTGATGAATAATTTCTTCAGAATTTAAAAATCAGTTTAAATAAAATTTAGGTTTTTCCGAATCTAAGGGACAAAATAGTTTTTCACAAATTTTTAATTTAATTTAGAGGTTTTTTGAGACAGGGTCTCATGTAACCTAGGCTAGCCTAGACATCACTATGTAGTGGAGGATGACCCAGAATTGAACCTCCCACCTTTACTTCCCACGTTCTGGGACTGCAGGTATGTCTCCTCGGAATAAGATTTTAGAGATCCTTTTTAATTGAGGCATATTAAATTAATAGAATTTAATTCATGGTTTTTAGTTGAATCATATTTCATTCATAGATAAGCATCCATAAAATAGAAACTTTTCAGTAAATGAGGAGGTTAAAGGTTTTAGACAATTAATAATCCAAGAAATTATAAAATAGAATAGATAAAACCAACCATTTTTTAATCTCAGAGACATAGAGGCTTAATAAGTAATCTTTAAAATATTTATGAGGATTCTAGGGGCTGAAGATATGGCTCAGCAGTTAGGAGCACTGGCTGATCTTGCAGAGGAACTAGGTTGGATTCCTAGCCCCTACATGATGGCTAATAGCCACCAGTAACTCCAGTTTCAGGGGATCCAACACACTCTTCTGACCTCCATGGGCACTGCAAGATACTGGTGCACTTACATGTGTAGGCAACATACTCATACACGGAAAATAATAGTAAAAATAAGAACTATAAGGATACTTTTTATTGGGTAGAACAAACATAAAATATTAACAAAGAAATGTATGCATTATAAGTTTTGTAACATTATTGTAAATAGGTTGTAAACATTAATTAATAATAATTTATTAACAACAAGAACAAAGCCAATGATTTTTTCTTTCTTCCATAAATGCTACTATTTCTGGAAACAGGAAAACTTGAAATGTTCAGAAGTGCTTGATCCAGTTCCAAATAAACACCTTGAAATTTCAGGTGCATTCATGGGTAACAAAACTGATGTATGTAATAATTCAACTGCCATATATTGATATCTGTACCTTGGCAAATGTCATGAGTGCAGGCCATACCTAAGCTTTTCAAATGATACGTGATTAAGTTGGTAGACTAAAGTTCCATTTTTCCCCAATTGTCAATAACTATTGTGTTTACACTAACAATTCATCCTGCATTAAGCTCACCGTTTAAGAGAGGAAAGCATCATTCCTTCACAACCTACCATAATCTATTAAAAAACATTGACAAAATATTGGTCAGATAAACATTTTACATGGAGTCAATGAGGGGGTCATTGTGTTGGTTATTCTGGGTAATTGGTTTGATATGGATATTTGCTTACATAGATTGGATTCAGATTTTTTTCCCTTTTGAGCTGAAGCTGTTTTCATTCACACTTGGGGTTCTCCATCTGTCGATAAAGCCTGTTAGCTCACCACCTCACTGGCTCAGAGGTACTAGTTTTCCAACTGGTAAAGCCCTAAAGAGAACTCAGGAGCCAAAGAAGCGTGAATCCTGTGGGTACTCTCAACTCTAGGGCTTATTTCCCCAAAGGGATGGGGTCTTCTCCAGAGTAAGTGCATGTTTAGAACAATGCAGTCTGAGGCCATGCCTGACTTCCTCTACACCAGAGAAAGCAGCTAGTGGCAATTAGGAAAGAGACCAAAATAAGCTATTGAACAAAATGGACAGCTTCTGGTGTTTCCCCCCATGCATATACCCCCAACTCCCTACATTGTCCCTTTCTCCCATGTTCACTTATATTTCACTACTAATTAAAAAACAAGTCTTCATTTCAATATTAGCATGTTCTCTCACAATGCTATGTGATTAATTAGAATGAATTAGGAAATATGTACAAAATTAAAATAATGGCTGGGGAGAAAAGGGGTCTGAAGAATATTTCTCAAAAATCTGTGCTGTTGCTATTCTTTGTAGAAGTGAGTTCCACAGTGATACTTTACCAGGTTCCACAAAAAACAGAAACATATGTGACTAATAATGATCATAAGATTTTCTTTTTATCTACTGACCTGATTGAGGGAAAGTAGACATTGCTGGCATGGAGATTCAAAGGAAAGTTTTCTTCTTATAATTTCCATTTAAAAAAAATTATTCCAGGAATAAAGCAGAAATTGCATCTTTAACATCTCTATCCATTAACAGCAGTAAGTTCCATGGGTGAGAACTTTAAGTAAACTTTGGAAATATGAGGCTAAAATACACAGCTTTCTACTGATTGTATCAAACCCAAACTAAAAGTGCTAGTGAATTTAAATTCATACCCTGGAATGGCCCTGTCTACGGGTCATGTAACATCAGGTACCCGAGGGGGACCCCAAAACCTGAAATATAATGGGCGAGAGAAAAGAATGAGACTTTGCAAAGGTTGTCAAAGTCTACTTTATTGAGCAAAGACAGCAGTATATATTTAGCAAAAGGCAGGAAGAATCAGGAAGAGGGGAGGGGGTAGAAAGTAGCTCTTGTAAGAGTTAAAAGTTTATCGGGTGGGCTGCTTGCACTGGCAGAGACTGTTTGCTCGCAATAAGCTTCCTCCGCGGGCTGTTGGCTCCAGCAGAAGCTGTTTACTTGTGATAAGCTTCCTCTGGAACATCAGGTATGCAGGTAGGAAGCTTCTCTGCACGTCTGCACCTTAGGGAACAGCTCTGAAGCTATTTCAGAGTTAACCCTTTATGAACAGGCTTACAGCTCCTCACACTGGAAAGTACCTTACTGGATTTCTTTCTCTTCTCTTGACTAGTTTACAGGCCCTTAGACCTTCATATTCATCCATCCCAAAAGTTCAGTTGACACCATCATGGGAAACAGGCAAACCAGGACAGCAATCAATTAGACATGTTTGAAAGCCTCTGAACTTCTTGAAAATGAACCAAAATGCAAGAGAATAGCAACTTACAGAACGAAACATTTCTAAAATAATGAACAGATGGTGCACACCTTTAGTCCCAGCACTCAGGAGGCAGAGCTAAGCAGATCTCTGTGAGATTGAGGCCAACCTGGTGTATATAGCTAATTTCAAGTCATCTGAGGCTACAGAAAGACCCTGTCTTCAAATAAAGCAAAACTCCCTCTGTTCTATTAATGTAATGAAAAGGAATGTAGTTGACAGAGAAAACTGTCTGCAAAACATACATTCTAGTAAAATGCTTTTAATTCAAATTACATAAAGAAAACTTAAAAGCTACTAAGAACATGAACAATGAAAGTAAAAGATGGGCAAATGATAAGAAAAAGCAGTTCAACAACAACATGTAATCATGTGTTACCTTTCAGCTAACAACTGACTTTATGATGGTGGTTTCATAACATCATAAAGGAGTTGCAAATATTCTGTCATCTGGTCACAACATAGTAGTGTAAGATTATAGCAAAGCATGTTACCTGTGTTTTGTGATCATATTGGTGTAAGCATCTGTAGTGTGCTGTTGTAGAGACCCATAGTGCTTACAGTACATAAATCCTGTTGGGAGGAGGCTGACAAGTTGGACTGAGAGTTAAGAAGAGTGTAACCAAGGTGGAGCAGTGCTGCATGAAGAACACTGAGGAAAAGTCCAGCAGTGCTGCACAAAGAACAGTGAGGAAAAGTGGAGCAGTGCTGCATGAAGAACACTGAGGAAAAGTGGAGCAGTGCTGCATGAAGAACACTGAGGAAAGGTGGAGCAGTGCTGCATGAAGAACACTGAGGAAAAGTGGAGCAGTGCTGCATGAAGAACACTGAGGAAAAGTGGAGCAGTGCTGCATGAAGAACAATGAGGAGAAGTGGAGAAGTGCTGCATGAAGAACAGTGAGATAAAGTGGAGCAGTGCTGCATGAAGAACAGTGAGATAAAGTGGAGCAGTGCTGCATGAAGGACAATGAGGAGAAGTGGAGAAGTGCCGCATGAAGAACAGTGAGATAAAGTGGAGCAGTGCTGCATGAAGAACAGTGAGGAAAAGTGGAGCAGTGCTGCATGAAGAACAGTGAGATAAAGTGGAGAAGTGCTGCATGAAGAATGATGAGGAAAAGTGGAGCAGTGCTGCATGAAGAACAGTGAGGAACAGTGGAGCAGTGCTGCATGAAGAACAGTGAGATAAAGTGGAGCAGTGCTGCATAAAGAACAGTGAGGAAAAGTGGAGCACTGCTGCATGAAGAACACTGAGGAAAAGTAGAGCAGTGCTGCATGAAGTACACTGAGGAAAAGTGGAGCAGTGCTGCATGAAGAACAGGGAGGAGGAGCACTGGTCTCTTTGGAGAGTCAGTGGGGCAAGGCTAGCCCATGGCACGAACTCTCTTTACTTAAGGGCGCCTCTCCCAGCCACCAGCTCAATATTAAACTATTCCAAATTCTTTCGTGAAAGACCAACGTTTGATCTCAAAATTGATTCTTTTTAGATATTCTGAAATTGGATTTGTGAGCACTAAATTCTTCTCCAGTTTATATTCACTCAGTTCTCATCAACATCAAACATTATCAAAATCTCTTCCATAAAAACAAACTCTTCAACCTCCCCATCACTCTGCACTCTCCGTCCCTTCCCTTCATCCTCCGCATCACTCTGCACCCTCTGTCCCTTCCCTTCATCCTCCCCATCGCTCTACATCCTCTGTCCCTTCTCTTCATCTTCCGCATCACTTTGCATCCTCCGTCCCTACTCTTCATCCTCTGCATCACTCAGCACCCTCCATCCACTGAAATAATTGCTACTGTTTTCACTCTCGCCCAGTCCTCAGTTTAACCCTCCACAACTCATTAGAACAGTCCCATCTATGGTTGCCAGTGAAGTCCCCTTTCCAGAGATGATGTCTTATATTTATTTAGTTCTCAAATGCACTCAGGCAGATCTCAGTTCCTCTTCTTCATGTAGTCACGTCTTCTTTTTTGTTTTTTTGTTTTTTTTTTACAAACTTCCAGCCTCTTGGTGAGTCCTCTCTGGCCCCTTTGACCACTGGTTGGCTGTCAAAACCCAGCCCTTACTTCTTCAATAGGAATTATCATCCCTGGTTACACACCACTAAAATCTCTCTCATGGCCAAGTCTAGTTTTGTGATAAGCAGAAAAGTGGATACATTCCACATTCCTGTGTAAATGAACCCCCTCAGCCTCAACTCCCCTTCTTTGCCTTTCTGTACATGAAAAGCTGATAACCAAAACAGCATACCCTAAGGTAAAACTTCCTAAAAATTTTTCCAATAAGAGTCTCTTTTCACTGGAGAAATTTTTTGAGTATTTCAGGTTATACAACTATGTAAAATGGATATACAGACCAAACACTCATTGATCGTAGAGCATAGAGAAGTATATTTTAAGTGATTCTTTAGTATCAATATAATTCTATCATTATAACTCTACCATTTATTAAAGACAAAAGCAAATATATACATGAATGAGATGGATGTACTTGCTTGTTTTTACAGAAAGAAATAAACATTGGCAATAAAACATAGTACAAAATGGCAGAAACATGTTTAGGACCATCTCCAAGATTGTTTTAAGTTCTGTCCTGGACACAAGTCAAAATTCATTTAATGATTTTTAATGAAAGTCACATCAGCACTCCAGATAGCAATATTTGATATCAACCATTCTAACGCAATATGATCCAAAAATATATTAATTTTCTTCTTACATGTTGAGTAATGATGAAATTCTTTGTTTCCTCTTAACTGGAACTTTATAAGGAGAGAGCCTTGTATGCATAAAAAAAAAGCAGTGCAATTCACAACATACTAGAGTCTCAAATCTAAGCTGAGAGCTTGCATTTGTTGAGTTGCATCACTGACAGTATTTGTGGTGCAAAGTACTCTGGAAAACCATACTCAAAACTAAAGCTGTGCTGAAGTCTTGCAATGCAACATGGGCAAGCTCTGCTGGAAACTGGATTCATCACGCCTTTGAGTTTGAATTACTGTTTGGTCATTGCATGGATCACAAACCTTTTACTGTTGCCAAATTTTATGACACCCCACCCCCATATTCAGTTATGTGTCTCTCCATGTGGGATTGTGATCCACAGTTTAAGAAGCTGAGCTTAAGGAATGGAAGAACAACAGATGGGGAATCTGCCTCTGTGAGGGAGTTCATGCTTGCCCACCTTGAATTAAATGTTATTTTGCCAGTGGTTTAGAAGTGAGAACAATAGAGAGAGAGAGAGAGAGAGAGAGAATTTTCCTGGAAAGTTGAAGTTGATAACCTTTGTTATTCGATGGTAAAAATAAAATCATAAAATTCACATGTACTAACTTGGCTGAAACACCACTTTCCCACCAAACCTGTGTCATGAGGGCAAGCAAATGGAAAGGTCTAGATTGTGAGTGTTCTTTGTTGCTTTTTATTAACATGCAATCATTAAGGAGAGTTAACAAGTGAGCAGTTTAAAGGTAGGTTTCTAAATGAAGACATGCTCCTTTCCTCAGGACTTCAACCTATATAATGTATATTAACAAAGAGCCATGAACTCTGAGCCTTGAAGAGCTAGAAAGGCCAATTACTTCTATTTACCAAGGAACAGGGAGTAAGGCCCCAGGTCATTTTCAATTTCCTTTCATCAAATCCTTTAAATCCTGTAGGTCAGAAAATCTTAGCCAGCCTGGCTTCAGAAGGTAGATTAAAGGTGTTGCCTTCCCTCCTGAGCCTATCACTTCTGGAGGTGAATGGGCGGCCTTCTAATACGTGACACATGACAAAAGCTCAGATCTCAGTTTCTTTCCACAGCTCCCATGCTTGCTCAAACTGTCATCACCTCTTATGGAGAAAGGCTAAAAAGAGCTTTAAACCTGGATTTTCTGCTTCCACACTGGCCATTCAGGGCTTGGCTTCATAGGCACAGTGACACTTTAAACAAACTAATATTTAATCATGAGCCATCTGTTTAAAAGTTCACAGTTCTTCCTTGTTTTAGAAAAAAAAAAAGGCTCAAAACTTTATAGGGCCTGTGAGGCAATACAGGGTCTAAACCCCAACCACCACATACCCAGTACTATATTTTTTAAGCAAACAAACATTTAGACAGTTTTATATTTACAGGAAAGTTTAAAAGGCAATAGAAAGGTCTCAGATTGCCCACACCCTGTCCCCTCTTTTATTTACATCTCACATTCATTGTCATCTGTAAAGTAATGGTGATTCAGTGCTACCAACCAAATCCTGGGCTTCATTTAGATTTTTTTAAATTTTTTTTTTTTTACTTTCCTCCTTGTTGACATTCCTCTCTATTTTTTTCTATTACTTTTTATTTTTTTCATTTTTTAACAATAAGTAATAATTTATGAGTACAAGCATCCTTCATGTAAAACCAATTTGCGGGGCTGGAGAGATAGCCTAGCGGTTAAGAGCACCGACGCTCTTGCAGAGGACCCGGGTTCGATCCCCAGCACCCACATGGCGGCTAAGAACCGTCTGTAACTCCAGTTCCAGGAGAACTCCAGTTCCAGGGGAATCTGAGACCCTCTTCTGACCTCCGCGGCATTGCACGACACGGGTGCACAGACCTGCATGCAAACAATACATTCATACACATACAAAAATAAATAATAAAAAAAAAAAATTAAAAAAAAAAACCAATTTGCAAGCAGTTGTGCCCAAACCCACACAGCCCAAGGGTCCCACCATCCAGCTGGGGGGGGGGGTTGTATGTTCAATCAAGTTGATCAAATAAGTGTCCAGACTATATTGCTGTAGTTTCACCATTCACCCCAATCGCAGCCCTTACATTCTACCATGCCCCCTCTTCCGCATATTGTTCCCTAGGCTTAGAAAAGGGGCACAGGTGGATGAGAAGCAAAACAGTCTACTTTCTCTGGAGCTGTTGTCTTTGACTCTGGTCAGTTATGGCTGTTTCCTTTCATGGACTGACAGTATGGCCAGGAATAACCTTTCAATCCTACTAATGAAGCACAAACAATTAGATATATAGGTATTTAAACAGTACTAATTGTTATGGTAGGTTACATTGGTATAGACACAGATGGTTGGATGGTATGTTAATCCATGAATTATGTTTTTTCTGTAAAATATGACAGGGTCTTAACCGTGGCTTCTCCTAAACACAAGAGGATGTAAGCTTGTGGCATCAGCCATGGGTTATTCCTCCAAGGAGAGAGCTAACAGCCAATTAGATTTGGGATATACAGGCATATGGCTGCCACTGCTGCACAGTATTTCCAGGCAGGTGAGGTGTAGCTGGTACTGACGGAGGAGTCTTGCTTGACTCAAGGAGACCTATATTTGCTTTATTGGTTTAGTGGCCTTTGGTAACACTCTCTGGTATTCCAGAGACCAAATGTACACTTGCAAGTGCGGTCTCAATACATCTTTCCAATGTTTACATCAGGTCTTCGACAGCAGGGCCTTATCGCGAATCTTCTTGCAGGTATCCCAGTTTACAGGCAAGAAGCCTGTACCTTTTGTGGGGGCTTGGATTCCCTGGCCAACATCTCCTTGGTAGAATAATCCATTGCTGATATCAGAGCTCTCCTGTACTAATATATTTTGCTTAAGTGCATAGCTTAAGGAGACTTTAGTGTTATCTTTGGTTCTGAATAGAGAATAATCCTTTTCACCGTTCCTATGTCTATTAGTCAATTAAAGAAAGCAATTTTACCGGTTTTATAAGAGATTACCTCTATAACAGTTGGCTCTAATTTACAGTTAGAGAATGACCTCATCATCATCATATTTCTCCTTGTTCTATGGAGGGGAGGTAAGAAAGTCTCTCATGCATAAACCTACATGCAGACAGTACACTCATACACATACAAAAATAAATAAAATAAAAAGAATATTTTTAAAAAATTTTTAAAAAGAAAGTCTCTCGTATTAAAACTTTGTGGCACCTAGAAGGTAAGTTTCATTAGGACTCATTATAAATAGTTGTTACAAGTAGGATCCACAGAGGGGTTTGATGTCTGTAGCAGTCTGAGGCTTTTCTTCCTTTCAGTGTTCAGATGGGCCAACCTTTCTGTTGGCACTTCCTAGTACATCCTACACAATGCAAAGCTGTATCTTTTCTTTCTCAGCTGTTAAGTTGGTGACATTTTGACCTATTGGAACATACAACTCTTTTCCAGTAGTTAGTTTTAATATTTGAATTGCAAAGTTTTTGATAAAAAGGTTTCATATATATGTGTATCCCCCCTTTTTATTTTAGGTTTTTGTTTTTTGACCCATGAGTCTCAAAAAGGCAGTTGTATTGCACATACCTATAGGCTGGAATCAAGGTGCAGATTTCATCAAATTCACCCAAGCTGTTTTGGGTGACTGTATGTGATTAACTTGGGAAGCAAAGTTAGTTTTTTTGTTTTTTGGTGGGGTTTTTTGTGTGTGTGTGTGTGTGTGTTTTTTTTTTTTTTTTGAAACAGGGTCTCCTTGTAGCCCCAGCTGTCCTGGAACTCACTCTGTAGACCAGAGTGGCTTTGAACTCACAAAGATCCACCTGCCTCTGCCTCCCAAGTGCTAGGATTAAAGGCGTGTGCCACCACTCCCGGCACAAACTTAGTTTTTTAAGTTAAATCATCCTACAGGTAAAAGAGAATGCTACAAGATGATACTGTGGGCTGGAGAGATGGCCTAGCGGTTAGAAGCATCGACTGCTCTTACAAATGACCCGGGTTCGATCCCCAGTACACACATAGCGGCCGAGAACCATCTGAAACTTCAATTCCAGGAGAACTCCAGTTCCAGGGGAATCCGACACCCTCTTCTGACCTCCGTGGCACTGCACGACACAGGTGCACAAACTTGCATGCAGACAGTACATTCATACACATACAGAAATAAATAAAATTAAAAAAATTAAAAATAAAAAATAGATGTTACTGTACAGCAGAAAAATTATAGAGAGCATTTGTATGTGTCAATCCCAAAGTTATTGTTATACAGATTTTAAGTAAAACAAATGTGGACAACAATTTATATTTCCAATTAACTCAGGTCCATTACTGTTTTTATCAGAACCTTTAAACCAATGTTGTTTAATATACACATATTTACTTTTACTAAGTCCTAAAACACCATGTAACCTGTAGACATAGTCTGGGCAAAATTGGATGCTTGTTAAACTTACAATTAAATATACATTAATCAAATATACACCCGTGTCCCTATCCCGCCCCTCCCACCGCTCCCGATTCACCATTTCAGTCAGTTTTCTGATGCAGTCTTCCTGTTGTTGTTCTTTTAATATGCATCCCTCTCTACAAGAAGTATTTATAACTGGGTTATTGGCACTAGCATCCACATATGAAGGATACCATTCATCGTTTGCTTTTCTGGGACTGTGATACTTCACTTAATATAATATCTTCTACCTCCATCCATTTACCTGCAAAGTTCATGATGTTGTCTTTTTTACCACTGCATAGAACTCCATTGTGTACATGTACCACATTTTCTCTATCCACTCGTAAGTTAAGGGGCAATTGGGTTGGTTCCAGGTTTTTGCTATTGTGAACAGAGCTGCAATAAATATAGCTGTCCATGTATTTCTGCAGTAAGATGAGTCTTGTGGATATATACCCAGGAGTGGTATGACTGGGTCAAATGGCAAGTTCATTTTGAGTCTTCCAAGGGATCTACACACTGCTTTCCATAGTGGCTGTACATGCTTACATTCCCACCAGCAATGGATGAGTGTTCCCCTTTCCCCACAATCTCTCCAGCACTTGTTATCGTTTGTTTTCTTGATCCTGGCCAGTCTTATAAGAGTGAGATGATATCTTAGAGTGGTCTTAATTTGCATTTCCCTAATTATTAGTGACGTTGAACAGTTTTTAAGATGTTTCTCAGCCATCTCTAATTCCTCCTCTGTGAAGTCTCTATTCAGTTCTTTGCTCCATCTTTTGAGTGGTTCATTTGTTTTCTTTCTTCTTTGTTTTTTCAGTCGCTTGTATACTCTGGAAATTATTGCTCTGTCAGATGTATCTGCAGTGAAGGTTTCCTTCCACTCTGTGGGTTTTCTCTTCACTTCCTTTATTGTTTCTTTTGATGTACAGAAGCTTTTGAGTTTAATGAGGTCCCATTTGTCAATTGTCAGTCTTCCTTCTTGTGCAGCTGCTGTCTGATTTAGGAAGTCTTTTCCTACTCCTATGTCTTGTAGTCAGCTGCCAAGTTTCTCTTCTATCACCTTCAGAGTTTTGGGTTTCACATTGAGGTCTTTGATCCATCTGGAATTGACTTTTGTACAGGGTGAGAGGTAGGGGTTTAATTTCATTCTTCTACAGGTGGTGATCCAGTTTTGCCAACACCACTTACTGAAGATGCTGTCTTTCCTCCATTGTGTCTTCTTGGCTCCCTTGTCAAATATGAGGAGGCTGAAATTGTATGTGCTCAGGTTTGGATTTCAGTTTTATTCCATTGGTCAACTGGTCTGTTTTTGTGACAATACCAGGCTGTTTTTAATGACTATAACCCTGTAGTATAGTTTGAAGTCAGAT
>VZQC01015531.1:67716-92423 GCA_009823505.1 Rhizomys pruinosus | reverse complement strand
TCTTCTTGGTGCTCCTTACTTCGTTGGTTGGCTTCCTTTTTCAGTGTTTCTACTTCCTTTCAGAGTTTGTTTTTTTCTCCCTTTAGTTCTTTCTGGAGTTTGTCAATCTGTTCCTTTAGTTCTTTCTGAAGTTTTTCATTGTATCCCTCAAGGTCCTTTTTGAGTTTTTCATTCTCTCTCTTTAGTTCTCTGAATTCTTCTTTATTTTCTTTAATTTCTCTGTATAGGTCTGCAATTATTCCTCTAAGATCTGTTCCTTGGGTTACCTGCAGGGGGATCTCATTGTAGCTTTCTCCTACAGGTTTGGTAGAGCCTGGTGCGGGATTATCCTGTGCCTTTCCCATGCTGTCCCTTCGTCATTTCCCTGGCATGTGGGTTTCCCTTTTGTGATTCAAATAACAAATGTCTTTTCACTATGTTAGCGGATGGTTTTGCTTGCCTCCTTCGGATGCTTTTTTTTCTTTCCTCCTCCTTGTTTATGGAGCATTGACTTGTCCAGGTTTCAGGCTTTCAATTTTGTTTATATATTGGATATTGGAAGCCTAAGTCACTCTTCTCTTCCTGTTATGAAGGTTCTCCAAAAAAAAGTCCACTTGGATACTCTCTCACCAATTCCAGTTTGGGGGGGGGGGGGATATATGTCTGACTTAGCCCGTGCCCTGGTACCTGCCTGGAGCGACTTCTTGGTTCCTGTGCCTCAGGAGCCGGCCCACACAAAGCCACAGAGGCTCCAAACCTGACCCGCTGGTCACAGGCTGCAAAGGCAAAGGGCGGCTTTGCCCAGACAGCCACCCCTTATAAAAGGGTTCAGAGTTGGGAAACTTTTCCAGTAGCCCAGGAGACAATCTACCCTAAAATCTACCTGCCTGGAGTGACTTCTGGGTTTCTGTGCCTCAGGAGCTGGCCTGCACAAAGCCACAGAGCAGATGTTTTAAAATTTAAAAGTATGACAATTTTATTAATGTTTTGAGAATTCCATTCACATATACAATGTACTTTGACCATATTCATCCTCACTCCTCCCCCTAACTCCTCTGAATACATCTCCTACTCCTGCTTTTAATAACCCATCAAGTTCATCAGTGGTGCCCACATTCTCCTGGGTGTGGGGGCATCCACTGGAGCATGGCCGACCTTCCCAGGACCATACCTCTAAATGAAACTGATCCCCCAGAAGCTATCAACTCTCAATAGCTCTTCTGTTGCAGAGCACTACCCCCCCTCCACACACACTTCATGCTAGAATGTTGACTGGCTTGATCTTGTACAGATCTCCTTCAGGCAACCACTGTTGCTGTGAGTTCATGAGTGTAATAGTTCTGTCATATTCAGAAGACACTGTTTTGCCCCAGTCCACCCCCACTTCCAGTTCTTAGGGTCTTTCTTCCCCACTCTTCCTTTATGTTCTCTGAGCCTTAAATGGTGGGGTAGAATATAGATATCCCACTTATTGCACTCCAGACACTTGTCTGCACTTTGACCAGTTCTGAGTTGCTATATTGTCTTCTGGGCACTGCACAAAGAAGCTTGTCTGGTGAGGACTGAGAGCTGCACTAATCTGTGGATACAGATGTATGTATTTAGAGGGCTGTTTGATACTATGTCCATTTAATAAAATAATAATAGTAGGTTTACCCCTGGAGTCTATGAGCTCTCCCCATCCATGGGTTCCTAGTCAGATTCACAGTACCAAACATGAATTTCTACCTGTGGGCTTGGCCTTAAATCTAATCAGACAGCCATTGGTTACCTCCAAAATATTTGTGCTAGTACTGTGCCCATGGGAATATCTTTCCAGGCCAGTCATATTGCAGCTTGCTGGGTAAGCCTGTTAACGCCTTTTCTCCCTAGCAGCCTCCATAACACCTACTTGTGCTGTGAAAGCTAACATTGTACAGGAAGTTTTCTGTTCAGTACCAGATTGATTTCTTCATGTCCTGTGACCAAAGCATTTGGTATCCTCAGGAATAGGGTTTTATCCTTACCTTCTGATGGGCAACCAAGAACAATAGCAATTGCATGTATTGTTTTGGGGGTCTCTAGATCATTCCTAACCAAAAAGTCAAAGGGAGGAACCCAACACTTGTCACTGGGTTTTTTACTGGGTGGCCTGTGGCTTCCTGGAGGACCATTATCACTTGTGGATGGAATTCCCAGTCAACTTTCATATATACATGTGTGTATGCAATTATTCATATACTTAGGAAGCTTATAAAATAGATTTTCATATGGCTTTTTCAAATACCCTCAGTGTTAGTTATCCTTCCCTCCACCACCTCCTCTACCTGCCTTCCCAACCTCCTCCCTTTCTTAAATCTCCCTCCCTTTTATTCCCTTTCCCCCTTCATATTACCTGTGTTCTACCCCACCCCATATACACCCCCAAGTGTTATGCCCTGAATCCAAGACCCTCGCAGACCACCAGGAGACAGACTCTGATGCAAGGGCAGAGAAACTTTTTATTAACTAGCTTAAGCCAGGGCTATTCCAGAACCTGGTGCAGCAGGACTGGGAAGGACTGGGAAGAGCCCCGAGGATCAGTGCAAGCACTCAATTTAAAGGGAAAGATCCCAAGCAGGGGGGCTTCCAAGCCTTGGCGTTACAGGATTGGTGGGCAGGCTTGTAAGAGCCCTGAGGGTGGGGGGGTGAAGGGGGGCAGGATTCATGGTATATTTCCCAGGATTGTTGGGTTGTCAAAGACATATAGTTCCTGGGATTGTTGGGTTGTGAGAACATACTTATCTGGCCTTTGCACTGACTTCCTGCTACAGTTATTTCAAGAAAACATGTATAATCTGATCCCTACACAGTCTTCCTGCAGCTTATGGGAACATGCTTATCTGGTCCCTGTAACAGTTATCTCAAAAGCCTGATCCTTACACAGTCTTCCTGCAGAACTTTTATGGTAGGTGGCAGTTCTCCCCTTTGTCTAGAATGGAGACTTTGGTATGGTCAGCAAAATAGGTTTTTAACTCATTGCCCTTCATTCCCCCATTTCTCTTGTTACTTGAGAGGCCAATCTTGGTCTCTCCTGTCTAACTTAGACAGAAGTGCCCTGGACTGCACAATTATCTTGGCTGTTTAAGCAGTGTGGATCAAGTAGGGTATAATGTGTTCTTAAGGTCATTAGCTGAATTGCCCCCAATATTTCATAGAGGCAACTAACTTATTCAGTATACTTGGTCCCTAGGGTTAGTAACAACAACATAATAACATTGGGGCCTAACAGGGAGGAGATCAATGTGGGCCTCCCTTACACAAGTACCCTCTTGCTAATTTCATGTCTTCTATAGCTACTCTAAGGTAAACACATTAATTAAATATTTTTAAAATAGCACAGATGACTCAAAAACTGCTTCATCACCAAAAATCCCACATCCATAATTGATAACTCACTGCAGTCCCAGAGCTGCATTCAAGGAGCTCTCTGTCTGACCCACAGGCAGGTCAACAGGTCAGACTCTCCTCTCTGCCACTCAGCTGGCTGTAGTTTCCTCCTCCAGCAATTGTCTACTGCTTCTATATAACAAATCTCTGGGATTGCACAGAGCTTAGATTGGGGATTTCCCAGGACCACCTGATGCACAGGTAGGAGCTGAGCACTTCAGCCAGGCAGATTATTTGGTTTGATTCAATCCTCTTTTATGGCTGTGGGGGTGGAGTCGTCCTGCTAGCTGGTATAAAAGGTGGGCCTGTTGCCACTGTGAGACTTGAGTGCACAGAGCTTGGATCGGGGATTTCCCAGAACAACCTGAAGCACAGAGTACCAGGGAAACAGGCATACACCCCACCCCCTGCAAACTGGAATTGCCCAGGGAGTGTCCAAGTGGATTCTTTGAGTCTTTGGAGAACCTTCAGAACAGAAAGGGAAGAGTGAGTTAGAATTCCAATACAAAGCCTAAAACTTAGACAAATCAACACTCCATAAGCAAGGAGGAAAACAAATCAAACAAACAAACAAACAAATAATGAAGGCATCTGAAGGAGGCAAGCAAAGCAAGCCTTCAACACAGTGAAGAGGCATCTGGGATTCGCATTGGAATACAGGCAAAGAGAAACCCACATGCCAGGGACAGGAAGAAGGGACAATGTGGGAAAGGTGCAAGATAATTCCACACCAAGCTCTGCCAACCCTGTAGGAGATTCCTACAGTGGGATCCCCCTGGGGATGGTCCAGGACACAGATATTATAAGAAAAATTGTGGACACTCAAAGAAATCAAAGACTATAAAGAACAAGTCAGAGTACTAAGGAGAGAGAATGAAAAACTCAAGAAGGACCTAGAGAGAGAGAATGACAAACTCTGGAAGTGGAAACACTGAGAAGATCCCATGTTGAAAAAGAAAAGGAAACCAACCAGTGAAGCAAAGAGCTACAGGAAGAGATTGAGAAGCTCCAAAAGGACGTGGAAGTATAAAGAAATTAGAAGATGAAAGGAAAAAGGAAATCAAATACTCATCCATTCAAGAGGAAAGGAATGGAAAAAGCCTCAGAAATAGAATGGAGGAAGCAGAACAAAGAATATCAGACCTGGAATATAACACAGAACAACTAAAAACCTCAAGTAAAGATTATGAAAAATTTTTAAATACACAAAAGTGGAACAACCAGGAACTGTGGGACACTATGAAAAGATCAAACCTCCACATCATAGGAACAGAGGAAGGAGAAGAATCCCAAGAGAATAGTATTGATCAGATCTTCAACAGAATAATAGATGAAAATTTCCTCAAATTAAAAAAATACAAACCAATACAAATACAAGAAGCACATAGAACTCCAAACAGACAAGATCAGAAAAGAAATTCTCCATTCCATATCACAGTTAAAAAGCTAGATGCTCCAAACAAAGACAAAATTCTGAAAGCCACAAGAGAAAAACAACAAGTTACATATAAAGGGAAACCTATCAGAATTACAACTGACTTCTCAGTGGAAACTATGGGAGCAAGAAGAATGTGTAGAAAATCATTCCCAGTGTTAAAGGACTATAGATGCCAACTCAGGTTACTATACCCAGCAAAAATGTCTATTATAGTTGAAGGAGAAAGAAAAATCTTCCATGACATAAACGGATGAAAGAATACATGACCGGAAAACCAACCCTTCAGAGAATACTTGAAGCAATTCAAAGGACAGAAAAAAGGAGCAACTATCCCCAAGCACCTAGAAAGAGAAATTAATAAAAGCCTAACTGCAGAAATTAAGAAAAGCAAACCTAAACCAAAATTGCAAATGGATAATAAGGTGAAAGGAAGAAATATACATCTATCAGTTATAAACTTAAATATTAATGGACTAAACTCCCCAACAAAAAGACATAGACTGGGAGATTGCATTAGGAAACAGAACCCATCTATATACTGTCTACAAGAAACTCATCTTACCTTCAAGGTTAGGCACCACCTTAAAGTGAAAGGATGGAAAAAAGTATTCCAAGCAAATGGTACCAAAAAGAAAGCAGGAGTTGCTGTTTTAATATCAGACAAAATAGAGTTCAAAGTAAAAAAATTCAGAAGAGACAAAGAAGGCCATTACACTTTTATAAGATTACACAATCATGAATATATATGCACCAAACTCTGGTGCACCAAACTTTATAAAGACAATTCTCCAGGACCACAAGGCACAGATTAACCCCAGTACACTCATAGTAGGGGACTTCAATACCCCACTGAGCCCTTGGGACAGGTCAACCAGACAAATAATAAACAGAGAGACATCTGAACTGAATGATATGATACACCAAATGGACCTCACAGACATCTACCGAATATTCGACCCTAATACCAGAGAATATGCTTTCTACTCAGCACCCCACAGATCATTCTGCAAAACTGACCACATACAGAATAAACACACACAGAATAAACCTCCACAAATACAAAAAGATTGAAAATTTTTCCTGCATTCTATCAGATCACAATGTAATAAAGCTCATTATCAACAGCAGGATAAGCCCTACTTTCTACAAGAACACTGGAGACTAAACAACACACTCTTGAATAATGAATGGGTCAAGGAAGAGATAAAGAAAGAAATAAAACATTCCTGGAACTGAATGACAATGATAATACAACACAACAAAACCTATGGGACACTTCAGAAAAAACAGAAAGAGCACAAGTGAATGATCTAACACTGCAGCTAAAAACACTTGAAAGACAACAACAGATGAACCCTAAAGACAACATACAGGAATAAATAACAAAAATCAGAACAGAAATCAATGAAATAGAACCAAAGAAAACCATACAAAAAAAAATCAATGAATCCAAAAGTTGGTTCTTTGAGAGAATAAACAAGATAGACAGACCTCTAGCCCAGTTAACCAAAAGAAAGAAGAAACAACTCCAAATCAATACAATCCATGATGAAAGGGGAAATATCACAACAGACAATGAAAAGATCCAGAAAATTATACAGGAATACTTCAAAAACCTATACTCTATTAAGTTTGAAAACCTAAAAGAAATGGATGAATATCTAAAATCCTGGTAATCACCAAAGCTTAACCAAGAAGAGATCGACAGCTTAAACAGACCCATAATATATGAAGAAATTTAAGATGTAATAAGAAACCTCCCAACTAAAAAAAAACCTAGGCCCAGTTGATTTCACAGCAGAATTCTATAAAACATTTCAAAAAGATTTACAAGCATTATTACTCAAATTGTTTAGAAGGAAACAAACAGAGGGAATTCTCCCAAATTCCTTCTATGAAGCCAGCATCACTCTAATACCAAAACCAGGCAAAGATACAACCAAATAGAAGAACTAGAGACCCATCTCATTAATGAACACAGATGCAAAACTTCTAAACAGGATACTTGCAAATCGCATACAGACCCACATCAAGAAGATCATCCATCATGACCAAGTTGGATTCTCACTCACAATAGCCTCAAAAACAATAAAATACCTAGGAACAAACCTAACCAAAGACACCAAAGATCTCTACAACAAAAATTTTAAATAACCGAAGAAGGAAATTGAAGAAGACATCAGAAGATGAATAAACCTCCCATGCTCTGGATGGGAAAATATAATATAGTAAAACTGTCCATTCTACCCAAACTCTATACAGATTAAGCACATGCAATTAAATAAAAAAAAAAAGAAAATATACAAAAATCAATAAATATCATCAAACATATAAATGGACTGAAAGACAAAAACCAACACCATCATCCCAATTGACATGGAAAAAGCCTTTGACAAAATCCAACATCCCTTCATGTTTAAAGTTCTAGAAGGAATTGGATTGGAAGGACCATTCCTCAATGTAATCAAAGCCATATACAGGAAATCCACAGCCAATATCATCCTAAATGGGGAAATGACAGAAGTATTCCCTTTAAAGGTAGGAACTCGGCAAGGCTCCCCCATGTCACCACTCCTCTTCAATACAGTGCTTGAAACAACTTTCTAGGGAATAAGGCAAGAAAATGAAATCAAAGGAGTACTAATTGGAAAAGAGGAAGTCAAGCTATCCCTTTTGCTTGATGATATGACTGTTTACTTAAGGGATGCTAAAACTCCACCAGAAAATTCCTAGAAATGATTAGAGCTTCAGTAAAAGTGGCAAGATTACAAAAAAATTCTGCAAAAATCAGTAGCCTTTTTACACCAACAACAAGCACTGAAGAAGGAATTCATGAGAGACCTTCTCACTCACAATAGCCTCAGAAACAATAAAATACCTAGGAACAAACCCACCAAACACCTCAAAAGATCTCTACAACAAAAATTTTAAACCCCTGAAGAAGGAAATTGAAGAAGACATCGAAGGATGGAAAAACCTCCTATGCTCATGGATTGGGAAAATAAATATAGTAAAAATGTCATTCTAACCACATTCTTGTACAGATTTATCGCAATCCCAATTAAAATCCCCAAGAGTTTCTTCACAGGCTTGGGAAAAAAGTCCTTAATTTCATTTGGAAAAACAAAAGCCCCGAATAGCCAAAGCAAACCTTGTGTGAAAAGACCAATACAGGGGCGATCTCTATACCAGACTTCAAACTACGCTACAGGGCTATAGTCATAAAAGCAGCTTGGTGTTGGCACAAAAACAGACCTGTTGACCAATGGAACAAAACTGAAAATCCAAACTTGAGCACATACAATTTCAGCCATCTCATATTTGACAAGGGGGCCAAGAAGACACAATGGAGGAAAGACAGCATCTTCAGCAAGTGGTGTTGGCAAAACTGGATCACCACTTGTAAAAGAATGAAATTAAACCCCTGCCTCTCGCCCTGTACAAAAGTGAACTCCAGATGGATCAAAGACCTCAACGTGAAACCCCAAACTCTGAAGGTGATAGAAGAAAAAATTGGCAGCAGACTACAAGACATAGGTGTAGGAAAAGACTTCCTAAATCAGACAGCAGCTGCACAAGAATTAAGGTCGACAATTGACAAATGGGGCCTCATTAAACTCAAAAGCTTCTGTACATCAAAAGAAATAATCAAGGAAGTGAAGAGAAAACCCACAGAGTGGGAGGAAACCTTCACTGCAGATACATCTGACAAAGCATTGATTTCCAGAGTATATAAACTATTCAAAAAACAAAGAAGAAATAAAACAAATGACCCAATCAAAAGATGGAGCAAAGAACTGAAACAAAGACTTCACAAGTGAGGAATTAGAGATGGCTGAGAAACATCTTAAAAAGTGTTCAAAGTCGCTAATAATTAAGGAAATACAAATTAAAACTACTTTAAGATATCATCTTACTCCAATAAGACTGGCTAGGATCAAGAAAACAAATGATACCAAGTGCTGGAAAGGTTGTGGGGAAAGGAGAACACTCATCAACTGCTAGTGGGAATGTAAACTCGTACAGCCACTATGGAAAGCTGTGTGGAGAACCCTTGGAAGACTTGGAATGAACTTGCCACCTGACCCAGCCATACCATTCCTGGGCATGTACCCACAAGTCTCATCTTACTACAGAGATACATGCACAGCCATGTTTATTTCAGCTCTCTTCACAATAGCAAGGATCTGGAACCAACCCAAGTGCCCCTCAAGTGGATAGAGAACATGTGGCACATCTACACAATGGAGTTCTATGCAGCAGTAAAGAAAGATGACATCATGAACTTTGCAGGTAAATGGATGGAGCTAGAAGATATCATGCTGAGTGAAGTAACACAGTCCCAGAAAAACACATGGCGAATGGTATCCCTCATCTGTGGATGCTAGCACAAATTACCTAATTGTATGGCAAACTGAGCAATGTCAATGTGATCTGAAAACAACTGTGTTCTTATATTTTAGAATCCCTTAAAAAATAAACAAATAAAGAAAAAAAGTAAAATTTTTAAAAATCTCTGGTTAAGGGATTTCATGAGTCTTGTAAGTTTTCCCATATATTTGATATTTGTTTACTTCCTGAGTCTCCTGCTGCCTCCCCACTCTCCCCAAAGTAAATGTTTCAGTTCTGAGGAGACTACTATCCAACACATTACTATGGAAAAATACAGGAGCAAACCAATTCAATGGGGAGATTTATTTTGTCACTGTAGGCTCTGACAAGGCAGAGCACTGTGGCCAAAAGGCAGGAGTAGGGCAGAGCTGCTCACGGGAAAACAGAAAAGAGGAAGAGATGAGGACAAACCCTTCAAAGTCACACTTGCAAGGAGAATCCTGAGAGTTCGCTCATCCATAGTCTCATCAGAAAATTAATCCAGAGATAAAGTTAGCACCCTCCTGATCCAATCACTTCTCAGGAGCATAGTAGATGTGAGCAAATCTTCTCAGATAGGAACCTTTCAGAAGACTCTCCACATGTCTTAATCATAGCAGCTTCTCAAGTCAAAAGAAATAGGAAAAATATTTAAATTAAATGTTTGCACTAACATCAGATTTGGGAAAAAAAACATACTTGTTAGAAAATATGTGATTTTAGGGCTGGAGAGATAGCCTAGTGGTTAAGAGCACCGACTGTTCTTGCAGAGGACCCGGGTTTGAGCGCCAGCACCCAGATGGCGGCTAAGAACCATCTGTAACTCCATTTCCAGGAGAACTCCAATTCCAGGGGAATACGAGACCCTCTTCTGACCTCCATGGAATTGCATGACACGGTGCACAAACCTACATGCAGACAGTACATTCATATACATACAAAAAAAAATATGAGATTTTAAAGCCCAAGAAATGTACTGTATTTATGAAGCTCAAATGTTCAGCATATTCACAGCATGGATAAAAATAAAGAGATCTCATGGAATAAGTAGATAATTGGGGAAAAGTCTCTTGTATAATTTATATAAAAGATTTCTGTGATTGGAAGTGGACTGAATTAGACATGAAACCTTTTCGTCAAACCCTTGCAATTCAAATCTTAAAACTAACTATTGGAAAAGATTTGTTTGTTCCAACAGGACAAAACGTCACCAACTTAATGGCTGAGAAAGAAAAGATACAGCTTTGCATTGAGTAGGATGTACCAAAAAGTGGCAACGGAAAGGCTGACCCGTCTGAACATTCAAAGGAAGAAAAGCCTCAGATTGCCATAAACATCGAACCCCTCTGTGGATCCTACATGTAACAACTATTTATAATGAGTCCTAATGAAACTTACCTTCTAGGTGCCACAAAGGTTCTGATATGAGAGACTTCCTTGCCTTCCCACCCATAGAACAAGGAGAAATATGACAATGATGAGGTCGCTCCCCAACTGTAAATTGGAGACAACTATTGTAGAGGTAATCTCTTATAAAACCGGTAAAACTGCTTTCTTTAATTGACTACTAGACATGGGAACTGTGGAAGGGATTACTCTCTGTTCAGAACCAAATATAATACTAAAGTCCTAGGGCTATGCACTCAGGCAAAATATATTAATACAGGAGCTCTGACATCAGCAATGGATTGTTCTACCAGGTGGATGTTGGCCAGGGGATCCAAGGCCCCACAAAAGGTAAGGGCTCCTTGCCTCTAAGTTGGGATACCTACAGGAGGAGAGGCAATAAGACCCTGCTGCCGAAGACCTGACGTTAACATGGGAGGGATGTATTGAGACCACACATGCAAGTGTACAGATGGCCTCTGGAATGCCAGAGAGTGTTACCAAAGGCCACTAAACCAATAAAGCAAATATGGGTCTCCCTGAGTCAAGCAAGACTCCACCGTCAGCACCAGCTACACCTCACCTGCCTGGAAATACTGTGCAGCAGAGGCAGCCATGTGCCTGTATATCCCAAATCTAATTGGCTATTGGCTCTCCCCTTGGAGAAATAACCCATGGCTGATGCCACAAGCTTACATCCTCTACAGGTTAGGAGATGTTATAAGCCACAGTAAGACCCTGTCATATTTAACAGGGGGGAAAATTGTAATTCATGGATTAACATATCCAAACATGTGTCTATGCTAAAGTAACCTACCATAACTATTAGTGCTGCTTAAATACCTATATATCTAATTGCTTGTTCTTCATTAGTAGGATCAAAAGGTTATTCCTGGACAAACTGTCAGCCCATGAAAGGAAACAGCCAGAATTGACCAGAGTCCAAGTCAACAGCTCCAGAGAGAGTGGACTGTTTTACCTCTCATCCACCTGTGCCCCTTTTCTAAGCCTAGGGACCAATCTGCGGAAGAGGGGGCGTGGTATAATGTAAGGGCTGCGATTGGGGTGAATGGTGAAACTACAGCAATGTAGTCTGGACACTCATTTGATCAACTTGATCGAACAAACAACCTGTCACTCCCCACTGGATGGTGGGGCTGTAGAGGATTGGGCACAACAGCCTGCAGATTGGTTTTGCATGAAGGATGCTTGTACTCATGGATTATCACTTATAGCTAAAAATGAAAAAAAAAAACTGAGAGAAAGATGCAGGACAGTTATGGCAGAATGCATGATCTGGGATGGGGTGGGGGGGGGAGGGAAAGGGAAATAAGCCTGAACTGAATTGGAAAAAATGTATGAAATGCACAAAGCATCAATAAAAATTAAATTAAAAAAAAAAAACAATAACAAGAGCTGGCATCTGTTACAATGGCTGCCTGACCCAGGCTGCATCATCAGGCCCACATCTTTTCAGACACTCTTGGTGGCAAGGCTTTGGTTCTCAGGTCACATCTGCACCAGTAGTGACTACTGCCCTACAGCTTTCTAAACTTCCAGATATGAAGCCCTGCTGCCCATACATGCCTGTGCAGCCTCAAAGTGCAGAAGTAACTCACTGTGGTTGCTGGCTTATTTTTAAAAAAGAAAGGCTTGGAAGAATAAAGCAAAAACTAACTAAAATTTTTAGCCACTTGAAGACAGAATTTGGGGAGATAATAAGAGGTACAATAACAGAAATGAGAAGTCCATTTGTACTATTACATACTTAGAGATTTTTGAACCATACAATCTTACAGGATAAAGCCTAAATTTCAATTAAAAAGTAAATATCCAAATTGGAAACAAATGAATATAACTGTGTAATGTATTCTAATGAATAACTTAACAATGCAGGAAAACATACTCCAAGTAACTTTTTAGAGCCTAGTGTGGTGAAGCATGCCTGTAACAGTGGTACTAGGGAGGTGGATGCGAGGGCATCATCAGTTTCAGACAAACCTGGGATTCATCATGAGAAATTATAAATCCAACAAAACATAAAATCACAAGTGGTTTTACCTCTGGAGTAGGAATGTACTCTAAAGAAGAAAACAGCAACTCACAAATAAATCTTAAATTTGATTTAGAATTATTGGTGTTACTTTGGAAACACAAATATATAATGTGTACATATACATATATATTATTTGAAAACAGCAGCTAAATGTTAATGCTACGAGGTACCAGACTTTCAAACTTCCAGCATAAATAATATATATATATATATATATATATCCAAAGTTAATAAAAACCCATTCAAATTCAAATTAATTTTGCAATGGAATCATTCATAGACAAATTTTCAGCAGAAATATTAGGCATTATTATATATAAGGTTAATAAAACCCTATTTAAGTGTGAAATAGAATAACTTACAAAATAACATACACATTATTCTATTGACTTTTTCTTTGGAGACAGGTTCTCCCTATAGCCCCAGCTGATCTAGAACTTGCTATGTAAAAAGATATTTGCCTGCCTCTACCTCCCAAATGCTGGCGTTAAAGGCATCCACTGCCTGCCATACATTATTCCATTGAAAAGCTGTAGAGATAATGAAATTGCTGTAGCAAAAGACATGCATGCTAGCTTAGATCTTGAGCCTTGGTTCTTTGGGATAGGGATTCAGATCACTGAAAAGAAAATGCAAGGTGAGCTCATCACCCTTAGGCTAAGAAGTAATGGAATACTCAAAATTTTTCATTGGATATGGAATTTTTTAAAGATTTTTTCAAAGCCAATTTTTATTGAAGTTTTGTGCATTTCATACAGTTTCCAATAAAATCTAAACCCATTCCCCCCTTCCTTCCCCCCCACACCACCAGAGCTCATGCATTCCACCAAACATGTCTTTCATCTTTTTCTCAGTCTCCTTCAAAATTTTTGAGGCAGAAGTTTACTGTTTTGAGCAGAAGTTCACCGTTTGAGTCAATTCCCTGACCAGTCTTTGTTGTTGTTGTTGTTGTTCCTTCTACTTTGCATCACTCCAAAATACACATATATGCATGCCACATATATCTTTTAGCATCTTCAGCTTATGATTTCCTATTTTTTTTAATTAGGCAAAAAGATGTCATGTTCGAAGGCTCCTCCTTGACAAGCCCAAATAACCATCAGTCCTGCCCATATGTTCCACACACTGGGGTTTTCCCTTCCCATGGTCACCAAATGAGGTCCAGTAAGCACCATGTCCTGTCTTGACCCTCCTGTACTGGTCTCTGTGATACAGCCTGGGTGGTCCAACAATGGCAGTCTATACTCTGAAGAGGCTGAAACCCCAGTAGTAGCTCAGTCCACAAGCTGGATGTCTCAGAAGTCCCCATCTGGCACTGAAGGTTTGGAGAATTCTTGGAGAGACATGAGCCTTCAGTCCATATTGGAAGGTTGAGAAGTTGTAAAGTTGTGTCTCATGTCTTTGAAGGATGGCAAAAGTAGTGGCAGCCTCAGGGTAGCTGCACTTGCCAGTAAGATAGGCAAAATGACTGTACTTTTTCTTTTTTTTTTTTTTTTTTTTTTTACTTTTTGTGTTTTTAACTAAGGTCTCGTTTTGTACTAAGTTTTATACCTGAACTACAATTTCTCAGGCCTTACTAATTATTCATTTCTGGTTATATTTTCCTCTTGGATGCTTAAGGCCACACTGTTAGCCCAGATTAACCAGGTTTTTGTTTTCTCAAGATCAGTTGAGGATCTGGTCCTCAGGGTTTATTTTGGGGGGGGGAGCCCCTGGCTCTTTTTGGCTTTTCGTTTACCAGTTCCATCCACTTGAGGACAAAGTCAGGTCTTGCTAGACCAGGATTCCCTTTTTGAAGCATGAGTAGACTTTCCTCTTTATAGACTGGACACAGGCTGAAGTCCCATTAGTGGATCTCCAAGACCTCCCTGCACAGGAAGACTGGTGACTCCCATTTGCAGGACATTTCAAGAGATGTCCTCATGCATAGTTCCCTGGAACTTAGTTAACCTCTGAGGGCAAGGAACAAAGTTATCCCTTGGGACCCTCAGCTAAATTGGTATGGGCATTAAGTATGGTTGCTAAGCATCCAGAAAGGCTAAGTTATACCAGGCTGATACTTTTTTTCCTGATTATACTTTCCTTTTGGATGTTTAAGGCCACACAGTAAGCCCAGATTAACCAAGGTTTTCATTTTCTCTAGGTCAGTTGAGGATCTGGTCCTCAAGGGTAGCTTGGGTATTTTTTTGGAGGGGGGAGGGACAGAGGGAGTCCCTGGCTCCTTCTGGCTTTTCATTTACTAGTTCCATCCACTCGAGGACAAAGTCACATCTTGCTAGACCAGGCTTCTCTTTTTGAAGCATGAGCAGACTTTCCTCTTTATAGACTGGACACTGGCTGAAGTCCCATTAGTGGGTCTCCAAGACCTCCCTACACAGGAAGACTGGTGACTCACATTTGCAGGACATTTCAAGAGATGCCCCATGACTTGTCCCCTGGGACTTAGCTGACCTCTTAGGGCAAGGAACAAAGTTATCCCTTAAGTCCCTCAGCCAAATTGATATGGACATTAAGTATGGTTTTTAAGCATCCAGAAAGGCTAAGTTACACCAGCCTGATACTTTTAACTACTGTATAATATTTTAGAAAAGGCTTGGACAAAAGCTCAAACATCCTTGTATAATAAATACTAAGAAGCACTCCCATATGATAAATACTGTGGTTAGACACAATGCCATGACAAACTAGTTTTTTTTTTCCTCATTCTTTCGATTTTGTGCATACATACCCTCCACCCATATACCAAAACTGCCTAAGTCTGAAAATAAATGGTAGTTTAATTCTAGCATCTGTTAAGGGATTCACAATATAAGAGCACAGTTGTTTTCAGATCACAAGGAATATAACATTAATGTTGCTTAGTTTGCCTCACAACTAGGTACTTGATGCTAGCATCCACGGATGAGTGATATCATTCATCATTTGTTTTTCTGGGACTGTGATACTTCACCTAACATAATATCTTCTAGTTCCATCCACTTACCTGCAAAGTTCATGATGTCATCTTTCTTTACCACTGAATATTACTCCATTATGTAGATGTGCCACATTTTCTCTATCCACTCATCAGTTGAGGGGCACTTGGGTTGTTCCAACTCCTTGCTATTGTGAAGAGAGCTGCAATAAACATGGCTGTTCATGTTTATGATTTTTAATTTTTCTTAAAGTAGCATACAAATTAATAGGTTTCCTTATGGCACTTTCATACATCTATATTCTTTCTTTTTTCTTATCAGTTTCTCTCACCTGCTGCCTAGATATGGTTTTAAAATAAAATAGTCTTAATTTGATAATGATTTATACTTATGTAGAAAATGCCCTAATGTCAGGAAATACGTGATTCAGAGATGAAATGTTATGGTGCATGTGACTTTCAGATGATTCAGAAATGCACACACACAAACACACACACACACACACACAAACACAAACACACAAAGAATGAATGCTTGAATAAAATTATTGAATGGTACGCCTATGTGTGGTAGCTGTACTATTCTTTTTTTTTCAGTGTACTTGATATTTGTGTACTTAAAATTTGAAAAAAATGTCAATATATAACTAATAGGGCAAAGAATAGGAAATGAGGCAAATGCCCCTGAGAAGTCCATTTTAGTCCTATGATTCTAGCATACCCAAAAAATAACTTAGAAGTACTGCTTATAGAGAATAAAGAAAATGAAGGGCTTATAAAACAGCTTCCTATAAGCCAATATCATAACAGCTTGCTCATTAGATTAGTGTGATTACTTCTTTATTAGGCCTTATTTGAGCTGTCATCTGGTATCAATTAGGTCAGTTATAGTCTGTCAGGTCTACCAGAGGGAAATGGAGCAAGGTCCATCATGGCATGAGGACGGCATAATTAAAGCATTGGAAATAATGGCTACTCTTCATTTAACTCTCCTCCAATCAGCCAAGCTCAAACTGGCCTTACACTTGTGCTGCATGCTAAAGAGATGGGAGAGGGAAAAAACAGTGCTAAACAGTTTTTAAAATCTTGTTTCAGTCATCAAATCAAAAATCTTGTTTAAGTCATCATTCATAAAGTGGTGACTTACACATTAAAAAAACAGTGAAATTCTATTGTAAGGAGGAAACAAAGTATAAAGGGCACAATTTATTTAAAAATATTTTTCTAATGGTTTGATGCTATACATACATGTATATATTACATGTTATAAGTTACATATAATAATTCTCAACAAAAAGATGTGTATGAATTTTAGTATATTAGTGTAGGAACTATATAATCAGAAGAATAAAATAATTTAAAATAGGTCTGAATTGAACTAAGCATACCATGAGCCTTGAAGAATCTAACCCAAATTGTGCCTGTGTGATTGTAAATAAAATTCATTTTGTTCAATTTCAATTCAGTTTTAAAGGTAGCAGGTTGCAAGGAATACACAGAGATCCAATGTAATATGGGCACTGATGGAAAGTGAAGTGAAAGAATGAAACTGGAAAATTAATCCCCCAAATTTAAATATGCTGAATTTAATTTACATGCCTTTGATAGGTTGTGATGTATATGTACTAATTATTATATGTGACATAGATTATCAATTTGTAATGAGTCTAAGCTTTGTAAATTTCAAGTTAGACCTCCAATTGATCAATCCTTAGATTTTCAGAGACAAAGCTGAATAGAACATCATGCACTACATTGTCTAAGTTGTTTTCATGGTGAAAAGGTGAAAGGAACTTCTTTGTTGTCTCTGTTTCCCATATAGCAAATACAAAGATGGAGTGCACATTAGCTATGTTAGAGTCTCATTGCTTTATTGGTTTATAAATTGATGAATGCCTTTCTGATTGAAGACCATCACATTGATATGTCCTCTAAACCTACACTGCAATGAAGGTAACTACTTAACCTGTCTTGGATATGTCCCTTAATCTTTCTGTGCCTTAGATATGTCATTTATGAAATAAATTGAATACATAATACCAGATAATAGCTATGTTACTATTCAGCTTTAAATTTTGAACGTTTAATAACCTAGTTACTACCCTGAAAAGTCACTCAGCCTTAACAGGATGAATTAGATAGGTAAGCAACAAAAACTGCAGTGTTCTCAATGGCTTAAGTATACCTTTTCTATTTATACCTGCGGTTTTCCTTCTGTTTTTACTTCCTTTCTTCTTTCTTTCTTTTCCTCTTCATTTACTTATATATTTATTTATCTTCCTATTTCCTTCACACATTTCTTTGAAAATGTAGGCATGATTCCTTTTGTTAACCAACAAAATTGACAGGCAACAAAGTGCTCTCTATGACAACTATAATCTATCTGCTTTCTAGATAATCACTTTGTAAGACATGTTTCCCTATTAGTCGCCTAAATCTTTATGATCAGTAGGTATAAGTCAATGGCATGATTGTATCAATAAGATTCCAATCATTTCTAACTCACATATAATTGTGCTTTATCATAATAAAGCAATGGACCATCATAATTCATGTATTTCCATTTTCTTTTTGGTCTTCTGAAAATTCTGATGAAATACTATTCAGTTTTTGAAACTTAATAAGTCATTAATGTGAGACTCTTGTTTAAAGATGCACCTAGCTCAGTTTTAAACCCTGATTGCACATACATTCCTGCCCCTGTTTACTCTGACAAATGATAGTGGAGAGCTTTAACCACAAGCTTTTGAGGAAAATTTAAACAAAGCACAACAAAAGACCAAGATAATTGCCAATATTTTCCCCTCAACTCCATTTTCATAGCAAAGACACCATGCCATCCCAGTCTCTGGCAGCCCTACCACAGCTTTTCATCCAGAGTTCAGTAGGCAGTAGCTTTCCATTGCCTTCCAAGAGTGCCTGGGGATCGAGTTCACCAGGGCTCCCTGCAGTTCTGACAGAACATGGAGAAGTTGATCTGTGTCCCAATGTCTGCCATTAGGGCTATATGAAAACGCAGCCTCACTAATAGAAGCACAATATGCAAAATGCCAGTGCATCTCTGTGATTTACAATATGTCTAATGAGCAAGCCCAATGAAGAGGTTTGTTGTCTACCATAAAACCAGATGGATGTAAGCAGTGATTAGAAGCAATTAACTCTGTTCAGCACTAAATAACGTTCCGTCATTAATGTACATTTTTCCACCTCATTAGAGGTACGGAGGCAAGCATGAGGTAAGAAGCACTCAATTTGAATTTCAGATATGCATATGTTTGGAGGGGAAAAAACACAACATTGCAAGGAATACCAGAGCACATGTTCACAGAGCTTTATTTTGGTGCCACTTTTATTCCTTAGGTACTAGCACAGTTATACAAACATTTCACCAGCTATCCAACAGCCCTCCATACAACAGGGAAGTCACAAATTCAAGTTCCATCAAGAAATAAAAGATAATGAACAAGTAATAACAAACACCCATTTTTCTTATTTGCTAACATGATAACAATATACTTTGGAAAAATTCATGTCATTTAAAGATGTAAATCTAGAAAATACAATGTTGATTGACTAAAATAAATCTGAAAAATTTTCAATATAAAGCATCAAAAAATAAATGGTCACTGACTCCTTCCTTATAGAAATCAGCATGGGAGTCATGATGAATTTATTGAACAGGAGACCCATACCAATTGATAATATCGATTCACAAATAAACATTATCTCTGCCCTTGAAATTTAAAACAGCTTGGGCTGGATAGATGGCCTAGCGGTTAAGAGCACTGACTGCTCTTGCAGAGGACCCGGGTTCGATCCCCAGCACCCACATGGTGGCTGAGAACCATCTTTAACTCCAGTTCCAGGGGAATCCGATGCCCTCTTCTGACCTCCGCGGCATTGCACGACATGGGTGCACAGACCTACATGCAGACAGTATATTCATGCACATACAAAATAAATAAAATTAAAAAAAATTTTAAACAGCATTGACATCTTAGAATAAGGTAGGGAAAGTTGTGGTATAATTATTACAATGCAATCTCAAACAAATAAGGGAAAAAACTGTATTCTCAGAAAACAAAAACAAACTCAAGAAAGATGCTGAAAATAAATAAACTAAATTAGCATTGATCTTCTAGATAATGAAACTCTGAACAAATGATTTCCTCCATTGTCCTTATTAATATTTATCAACTTCTCTTTGGTATACAATTATTTATCTCTTGCCTTGATTCCCAAAGTCTCAGCTAAAGGGAAAAAGAAGAGATAATTGAGATTAAAGCATAAGTTAAATTAAATAAAATAATTTTTTTAGTTAAATTAAAAGTTAAATTAAATTAAAGTTAAATTAAATTAAAATAAAAATAATGAGTATATTAATAAACATAAATAAATGAACATTCAATCCCAGTGTATTTGCTTCTTTTGATGAGTATAAAATGATAATATTATTTATTCAAGTAAATAATATTTTCCTTTAAAAGGATGTTTACAATCTGGGATGGTAGAACACATCTTTAACCTTAGCACTAAGGAGGCAGAGGCAGGCAGATCTCTATGAGATTGAATTCATCCAGGTCTACATAACAAGTTCCAGACCAGCCGGGGTTACAGGAAGACCCCGTCTCAAAAAGATTTTTTAAAAAGATTCTAATAGCTAATGTGTGGCTCTTGGCCTTTGGCATATATATATATATATATATTCTCACTGGATCATTGGATCTTTGTTCTACAATCNAAAATGCATCATAAATCAAAGTCAATTCCATGTCATGTTATTTTTTGGGTTCGTTTCTGATAAAATTCTGATGACAAGAATACTATATCAGATTCGAAACTTAATAAGTCATTAAGTGTGAGGACGTCTTGTTTAAAGATGCACCTAGCTCAGTTTTAAAACCGCGTGATATGCACAGCATACATAGTCCTGCCCCTGTTTACCTCTGACAAATGATAGTAGGAGAGCGTTATAAAACGACATAGCGTTTTGAGGAAAATTTAAGACAAAGCACAACAAAGACCAAGATAATTGCCAATATTTTCCCCTCAACTCATTTTCATAAGCAAAGACACCATGCCATCCCAGTCTCTGGCAGCCGCTACCACAGCTTTTCATCCAAGTTTCAGTAGCAAGTAGATTTCCGCTTGCCTTCCAAAGAGTGCCTGGGGATCGAAGTTTCTCGCAGGGCTCCTCCTGCAGTTTCTGATCAGAACATGGAGAAGTTGATCACTGTGTCACAATGTCTGCCCATTAGGGCTATAATGAAAACGCAGCCATCACATAATAGAAGCACAATATGCAAAATGCACAGGTGGCATCTCTGTGAATTTAACAATATGTCTAATGAGACAAGCCCAATGAAGAGGTTGTTGTCACCATAAAACCAGATGGATGTAAGCAGTGATTAGAAGCAATTAACTCTGTTCAGCACTAAATATAACGTCCGTCATTAATGTACATTGTTTCCACCAAGGTTCATTAGAGGTACGAGGCACAGCATTGAGGTAAGAAGCACTCAATTTGAATTTTCAGATATGACATATGTTTGGAGGGGAAAAAACACAACAAATTGCAAGAGAATACCAGAGCACAATGGTTCACAAGAGCTTTATTTTGGTGCCTACTTTTATCCTTAGGTACAGCACAGTTAAACTACAAACATTTCCGCAGCTATCCAACAGCCCGTCCATACAAACAGGGAAGATCACACAATTCAGTTCTGCATCAAGAAATAAAAGATAAATGAAACAATGTAATAACAAACACCCATTTTTCTTATTTTGCTAACATGATAAACAATATAACTTTGAGAAAAAATTCATGTCAGTTAAAGATGTAAATCTAGAAAATACAATGTTGATTGACTAATAATCTGAAAATTTTCACATATAAAGCAATCAAAAAATAAAGTGGTCAACTGACTCCTTCCTTAATAGAAATCAGCATGGGAGTCCATGATGAATTTATTGAAAGGAGACCCATACCAATTTGATAATATCGATTACAAATATAACATTATCTCTGCCCTTGAAATTTATAAACATCTTGGGCTGGAAGATGGCCTAGCGGTTAAGAGCACTGACTGCATCTATGCAGAGGACGCAGGTTCGAATTCCCTCAAGCAACCCACACATGGTGGCTAGAGAACCATCTTTAACTCAGTTCCCAGGGGAAATTCCGATGCCGCTCTTCTGACCGTACCGCGGTATTGCACGACATGGTGCACAGACCTACATGCATGAACAGTATAATTCATGCACATATCAACAATAAATAAAATAAAAAAAATTTTAACAGCATTGACATCTTAAGAAATAAGGTAGGGAAAGTTGTGGTATAATTATTACAATGCAATCTCAAACAAAAATAAGGGAAAAAACTGTATTCCAGAAAACAACAAACCAAACTCAAGAAAGATCTTAAAATAAATAAATAAATTTAGCATTGAGATTTCTAGATAATGATAAACTTGAACAATTTGATTTCCTCCATTGTCCCTTAATATAATATTTATCAACTACTCTTTTTGGGTATACTTAATTTAATTATCTTGCCCTTCGATTCCCAAAGTCTCAGCTAAAGGGAAAAAGAAGAGATAATTGAGATTAAAGCATAAGTTAAGATTAAATAAAAAATTTAAAAAAAAAATAAAAAAAAGTTAAATTAAATTAAGTTAATATAAATTAAAAATAAAATAATAATGAGTATATTATAAACATAAAATAAATGAACATTCTAACTCCAAGTGTATTGTTGCTTTAGCTTATTATCTGTATGAGTATAAAATGATAAATATTATTATTTCAAAATAATATATTTGCCTTAAAAGGAATTGTTTACAAATCTGGGATGGTAGAGACACATCTTGTAACCTTAGCACTAAGGAGGCAGAGGCAGGCAAGATCTTCTATGAAGATTTGAATTATCCAGTCTACAATAACAAGTTCAGACCAGCCGGTTACAAGGAAGACCCGTCTCCAAAAAGCTATTTTTAAAAAGATTTAATAGCTATGTGTGGCTCTTGGCCCTTTGTATATATTATATATATAATACTATTCTCATCTGGATCATTGGATCTTTGTTCTAAGGGCAATTTCTAAGACAGGGGATTGCTTTTTTTGTTTTTTTTTTTTTTTTTTGTCTTTTCGAGACAGGGTCTCCCTGTAGCCCCAGCTGTCCTAGAACTCACTCTGTAGACCAGGCTGGCCTTGAACTCACAAAGATCCACCTGCCTCTGCCTCCCAAGTACTAGGATTAAAGGCATGCACCACCACGCCCGGCTGACAGGGATTCTTATAACCTCACATGAATCCAGACAACCTGTTCAAGTTACCAACTTCTCTGAGTCTAGTGAATTATAGTTAATAGGTTTATTATTTAAAGATAAATAGCAAGACAAACAAATAATAAATAAATAATGCCTATAAGTTATTGAAAATGGGTCACTGAACACCAGGAAAGCTACCTGGAGCAAATGGCATCTTTTCTGCATAGGTCCCCTGTGATTGCAGCTGAGGTGCCCCAGAAAACAGCTCACCTGAGACATATGACTGGATGGAAGACACCCTCTTTCTTGGTCAGATGAGTTGTTCCTGTCAATCTTTACTTCTCTCAGGAGGTTGCATTCCTGCCACATTCAACAGTCGTTCTTGAGAAAGAAACCCAAATCTGCAAGGTGTGCTGTATTAGTCTCTATTTCATAGGGTAACTAAGTCATGATTAAGAAACAAATGTGAATAAATTTGTGAGAACAATATCTGACAGAGTACACTCTATATTATTAGCCATTAGTATATTTTAAAGATTTTTTATTTATTTTTATGTGTGTTTCGTTGGGGGTGGGGTGTATGCACATGAGTGCAGGTATCAGCAGAGGCCAGAAGAAAGTATCAGATCACATGGAGCTGGAGTTGTGGGTAATTGTGAGAGGTTGGACATGGGTGCTAGAAACTGAACTCTGGTCCTTTGGAAGAGCAGCAAGTGCATTTTACTACTGAGCCATGTATCCAGTCCCTGTCATTTAAAAAAATAATAATAATTCTTAGGGCTGGAGAGATGGCCTAGCAGTTAAGAGCGCCGCCAACTGCTCTTGCAGAGGACCCGGGCTCCATCCCCAGCACCCACATGGTGGCTGAAAACTGTCTTTAACTCCAGTTCCAGGGGAATCCAACACCCTCTTCTGACCTCCGCAGCATTGCATGATGTGGGTGCACAGACCTACATGCAGACAGTGAATTCATACACATACGAAAATAAATTTTAAAAAATTTTTAAATAATAATTCTTAGAATTAAAAAGTTACTAACTTTGATAAATTTTACTTATTCAGAGTTATCAAAAGGAAACAAATACTTATTACACACTTATGAATGAGTCAACTAAATTCTGTCACATCTTGTCTCCAGTGCGTTCACATTTCTGTTGTAACAGCCCAAAGTTTTTACCATTTTTTTCCATAGATCAAGGAGAATAACATTTTACATAATCTTTCACCACAAAGCATACAAAAATCATGCAGCTAGTTTTTCAATCCAGCACCACAAGGGGTACTTATAATAATGTGTTATCAACTGTTCAGTGATTGGCTGGACATATAGTTCAATGATAGAGCAAGGTTTACTATGCACAAGGCCAGGAGTTTGATCACCAGCACCTCTACGTGCACAGTGTTCACTTGAAATGTCCAACTGCTGGATTAGGAGGAGTATTTGAAATACCTTCTGTTTTCTGTGTTGTTGTAGTATAAAAACCCCCACCTTGGTTCATTTAAAGCCACCAACAGTTTAACAACCACATTGCAAATTCCTGAGAATATAAGAATCAGGTTGAAAAGCTTCAACAAATCACTGTTCATGACTGGCTTCCCTACATGTGTTCAGAGATGAGCACTCCCAAGTGGAAACACCAGTAGTTTCTGCTCTCAAAACAATGACAGCCCTATGTCTGTGAAGATAAGCTAATAGGAGCCATTAGGCATCAAACATACCAAAATCAACGTGTGTAGAACTGAGAGGCTTGAGGGACTCCATTTATTTGAAACCAGGAGAAAGAGCATCCTCTAGAGGGGTCTTAGTCTGATTCATAAAAGAATTTAAGGTCACGGGTGCACAGACCTGCATGCAGACAGTACATTGATACACATACAGAAAAA
>VZQC01015531.1:54159-66085 GCA_009823505.1 Rhizomys pruinosus | reverse complement strand
AAAAAAAAAAAAAAGACCAATAAATAAATAAATAAATAAATAAATAAATAAATAAATAAAATAAAATAAAATATAAAGGTTTGCTTCCCTTCCCATAGTTTACATAAACTGTATAATTTGTTGCTAATACTAATTTTGTAAAAATGGCTTTTGCAAATATGAATTTAGAAATAATTTCAAGATGGCAGTTAAATTATCCTGCATCCCCAAACCATGGTACAAATGACATATGTCCTACAGAAAATGAAAGCATATCTAGGATCACTTTACGATCTACTTTTCTGCACCACTCATATTTGCCTCTCTGAGTATCTTCAGCACATAGCTAAATAACTGGAGCTTCCAAATCTCTTACAGCAATAATAATACTCTCTGTCCTATGAGCCCAGGGGGCTCCTATGCTTTGGTGGACTGATGGTCCATCTAACGTGTCACACTATAATGGTGATGATATTAACAAATGTACTTTTTATATCCTGGAGTCAATGTATAAGAGAGTGTCTACTTCAGGTGTACACTACTGTACTGAAGAATAACACAGTATATAAGGCGGTCTATGTCCATTGAGTTTACAACATTATAAAATAAAATTATAGAGCTAGAGGAGATAGATGAGTATGTAAAGTACTTACCATGCAAGTGTAAAGACCTGAATTTGATCTCCAAAACCCATGTAAAAAGAGAAGATTAAAAAAAAAAGCTTGGTGTGCTATCATGTGTTTGTAATCCTAGCGCCACTAGGCCGAGAGGCAGATCCCTGGGGCTCCCTGGCCAGCCTGCCGACCTAGTGTACTTGTCAAGCTCCAAGCCAGTGGGAGACCCTGTTACAGAAAACAAGGACAACATGTGAGAAATGATACTCAACAGTGTTCTCAGCCTCTACAATCACATGCACACATTCTTACACATATGTAGACATGCACACAAAGAAAAAAATCAAATAAAAATATAAGAAATGTTACATGCAACATGCCAATTTGTGAAAACTATTATTTAATATATAATTGTATATAAATACATATGAAATATACAAGTCTATTTTATATGCACATGTATACTATATCTGTAATCTGTCACATTATAGATATAGCACATTGAATATTTACATATCTCAAAAAATAAGGACAGTGGAACAACATTCAAAGTTATCCTCTGACATCCACTGTGTTCTCTCACATAAACACATACGCACACATACAAAATTTTAAAAGAAAAGGAAACTAGGGCCATGAACAAACATCAACCATTTTAAGATACTACATAATAATATTCAAGAAAGATAGACATTTATTTATTTTAATTCATAATTCAGCATTCCTTAATCTTGATGCTGACAACCTGGAGCAGACAGGAACAAGCAAAAATGCTTCCTGTGCATGACAAATCCCTTGCAAGTAGGAAAACCTTGAGTTCTAGCTAGGAGACCATTTCCTATCCTTGTACCGTCACAATAAACATAGACTACATAATTCAAGTTGACAGTTGACGTAAAAGAAGAAAAACAGGCCTTTGGAGAAATAATGACCCAGAGGAAGAAAAGAAAGAAAGAAAGAAAGAAAGAAAGAAAGAAAGAAAGAAAGAAAGAAAGAAAGAAAGAAAGAAAGAAAGAAAGAAAGAAAGAAAGAAAGAAAGAAAGAAAGAAAGAAAGAAAGAAAGAAAGAAAGAAAGAAAGAAAGAAAGAAAGAAAGAAAGAAAGAAAGAAAGAAAGAAAGAAAGAGAAAGAAAGACTTTCAATAACTAGATCTAGTCCTATATACTTCAATGGTCCAATGGGAGCATTATGCTTTACTGATAAAAATTGTTTATAATGATGACCCAGAATCTTCAAGAAAATGTGAAATTAGAAAACTCTGTTTCAGATGGCAAGAAGACATTTTGAAAATGTTTCGTTTAACATCTTTAAGTTGTAGTGCTTATTACAGGACATCTGCTACCCAGAATCTTATGCTTCTAGTGTTTGAAAGCGGAGATTTCACTGTACATTTTTGTTCTCAAAAATTCCTGGGAGACACCTGGTATTGGCAGGCTTTTTAAGTTTATGAGAACAGCTCTCAAGAGTCATAAAAGTTGACTTTCTTTTCTAGAATATCTTCTGAGGTAAGATGTTGGCAGGCAGACACCTTGGGAAGGGCTACCAAGTTGTGATGCTGTGGTCAATTGTAGATCCACTAAAATTTACAGCATTTGAAGGAATTTTACCTTCCTGCTTCTGTTTTTCTGCAAAGTGAGCTATTCAGGCATTGCATCTTCTGAAATTTCCTCGCCTCTTTCAGGGAAGCATATTGGGACAGAGCTTGCCAGCTGTCTGCTCCCTTTGCCTTCTGCTACCATTATTCCGAGGTACCGCCCCACCTTCTGGCCCTCCAGCTTGTGGGGGGTTGGGGAGTAGGGAGGGGAACAGAGCTCTTCCTGCCTCTGACATGCTTAACACAATGAAAAGAGCAGAAGGAATGTGTATCTATACATATCCATTTCTCTCTCTACATATAGACATACATTGACTGATACGAGTATGTGCATGTGTATGCATGTGAATCCACACACCCCATGCCAGAATTCCTATATGTATATATACACGGTATATATATCCATATGCTCTTCCTTTCTGCAGCACACATACGCAGCTGGGAATCACTACTGTGAAAAGAAATTTACATACTCACCAAAGACAAATTATCAAGCAGAAACGAGAATATATGGAATTTAGCTATTATAAATTCTTTTCATCTGCTGCCTGCCTTTATTAGAACATGCTCCTACAGTTCCAGAAAATATCTGTCCTTTCAAATTGCATGCATATAAAAAGGGCTCCTTCCCCTAATTTTCATACTTTACATTGCTCAGGCAGTCAATGCCCTTACTGTACGGACAGCAAATGCATTTGAAAGGTTAAAGAATCATAATACCTAATGCTGTACAGTTGTATAAATGCTGAAATAAGCAAAAAAAAAATCTGAGTATATTGTAAACAGTTAAATGGATAAGAAAATTCCAAACAGACAAATGTGTGAGGTGGGTACTGTGTGCAAGTCACAAGCAAAAGCTTCCGTAGTCTGCTGTCACTCGACCCTCACTATGCCCTGTGTGGCTCATGCAATCCCTCTTGTCATTTTGCCAATAAAGGGAAGTGGGGCTTAGAGAGATGAAACGACTGACTTAAGAGCTGGGATCTGGCTGTATTATATCTGCCTTCACTCCTGTCTCCCAACTTGCTGCTGCCTCTGACTCAAGGCATTTTAAGAGGTCTAATATACCTAGAGCAGAAAGAAATGAACATAAGAGCATGTAAGAGGGTTGGGCTGGGAGAAGCCAACCCCTCCTCTTAGAGTCCCTCTGTCATCTCTTTCCTGTAAGTAGGTAATAAATTACATTCATGAGGCACAATTTGACAAATAAGTATATCTAAACTTAGTTATTGCAGATTCAGTTACAATGAAGCTAATGTAAAATTTGATTTAATTTTTAAAAATCCAAATGTGTAAACTTAAATAAATAAACCACTAAAACATCCCAACTTTTCCTATGAATATATTAACTTTTATTGAAATTTATCAGGACAAAAGGAACCTATTGACTCAGAACACAATACACAGAATTATTTCCCCCGTGCTGAAGATACACCCAGGGGAATTACATTTGGTATTCAGTGGTTGTATTAGCTATCTTAGACCTCCACAATACACGGAATGTGCCTTTAGTGGCCTGAAAAGCAGGTGATTAAGCATGCAAAGGCCAAGTGACAAATGGCAGCAATCCTAAACCCTTTCTCAATGAACACTTCTTGTTTGGGAATTTATAAGGAAGTAATTACTTCGGAAGATCTATTACCACTTCAGACTCTTCAGTTATTCATCCCACTAACACACTGAGCTCAGTTCTCCTTGGTGGCTAAATTGCTTCCTGATATTAATTTAAGGGTTTGGAGAGTGAACTTAACTCATTTAGGCCACTTGGTGTTGTTAAGACTTGAGAAACATATTTCATGAAAAGATGTCACTCAACCAATATTTTCAAAAACTTGTTTAACACACAAATTCCTCACAAGCTTTCTGTTTTTAGAAATTTCAGGCACGAAGTTGGGAGGTTTGGTACATAACCCCTGACTATATAGAATATATTACTATCAAAAAAATAGGCAAGCTTGAAAATTTTGTTGTATAAGTGAAGGACGGTTTGAAGTAGTCTTATAGATCATTTGTTAAGGTCACCAGATGACCTCGTGATCTAAATATTTTGGAGATTTTTTTATTGTTATTGTTAAATAAAATGCAAATTATTATTTTTAAATAAAGAAGCCAAAATCTAGAAAGAGCTTTTATATGGAGGTATAATTAACTATATGTGGCTAAAATACTTATATAAAAATGAACATAATTCTGTTCATATTTCTGTTCATTCTAGAAAAACTTAAGTTATAAAGATTTGAATATCAATTTAGGAACAAAACCAGGAGTTACAGTTTGGACACAGAATGTCCCTGACAGAGCCTTCCGTAAAGGCTAGGTCCCCAGAGCAGTGCTCTAAGAAACAGTGGGGCCTTTCAGGAGAGTGGCCTGTGAGAGGTCCTCATATCATATGGTATATGCCTTTGTAGGAGGTAATGGTGCCCCACCTCTTCCCCTTCATCTCCTTTGAAAGAGGTAATGGTGCCCCACCTCTTCCCCATCATCTCCATTGCATCCTTGTCATCAGACAAACATTTTGCTCCACCTCTCTCACCCTCCATGATGTCCTTTTTGACCCATTCCCCAAAGCAACAAAGGAATAAGAGTGGAAAGAAATGCAGGAAGAAAAGGGAAGAAGCCAACATCCATGATCCAAATTAACTTTTATTAGTCAATGAGGGGTAGAAGCTGACTGGTAGGAATCAGGGCAGCAATCCCACTGATTCAAGCTGCAGGAAAGTTTAAGTATTGGATAGAGTCATGTGGATTGGTTATTGTAAAAGGGCCTGGGGTCTCAGAAGGGAGGGTTATGGAAAAATCATGAGACCAAAGGCAAAGTCTGGTGAGAAGTCGGGGGTTAATTTTACATGAGCATGAACGACCCATGGATTCTTCCAAAGGACTCAGTACCTGGACCAAGTCTTGGGGGGCTTTTATGCCCATGTGACAAATATAAGCAGAAGGTGAATGTCACAGGCATATCACATGTGATAAGTAAATGCTTTATAGGTATAGCCAAATATTATAAGAATATGGTAATTTTGGAAAAAAAACCTTTAATCCTAGTAACTCCTGTGGGGGGGGCAGGAAAGATTCCTGTTTACCTGTTACATTCCTATTTTTTTTATCTTCAGGCCCTTCATGCTCCAAAGTTCTTGATTACCATAACATTGCAAGGTCTTTTAGCATTTTTCTATTTCCATTATATTCCCTCCTCTTCAATAGCATAATCCCTTATGTTTATTTAAAAGGAACTTTGTGGTATTCTTGATTAATCTCCTGAAGTCTGGTGGCCTTTGCTTGGTTTTTGATAAACTTAGTAAGTTTATTATCTAAGATTTTTTTTATTTCTTTTTTTTAAATTTTATTTATTTTCGTATGTGTATGAATGTACTGTCTGCATGCAGGTCTGTGCACCCGTGTCATGCAATGCCGCGGAGGTCAGAAGAGGGCGTCGGATTCCCCTGGAACTGGAGTTAAAGACAGTTTTCAGCTGCCATGTGGGTGCTGGGGATCAAACCCGGGTCCTCTGCAAGAGCAGTCGGTGCTCTTAACCTCTAGGCCATCTCTCCAGCCCCTACCTAAGATCTTAACAGGAAAGCTAATGGAACATGACTATTGGTCCTGTTGGTCCTGATGTGAGGAAAGCCAGGAGCCAAGTATTCCAGGTAGTCTTTTAGAAAGACTTTTGTTTCTTCTCCCTAGCAGTTCCCTCACATTTTACCATGCTGGACTGATAGCTGCTTCACATTTTCTTTAACTATGCTGTATTGATTTGCATAAAACCAAAACACATACTTCCCCTTTCTGACAGTTCTGGCATCTCTAGTCTCTGGCAGGGTTAAGTTTGCTGGCAGATCATGGGAAATTTCCAACTAAGCTGAGAAAGGGACTGGTTATTTGGGAAGTCTTAACCCTAAACTGTCTAGTTAATTTCTGCTTCTTATTTTTATTATTCTTCCCTCTGAAGAGGTAAATCTAATTGCGAATAAGGAATTTGAGTGCTGGTCACTCTGGCTTCTTCCACATTGAACAGGGAAGTTTTGTGTGGCCACTGGGTTATCCCTTCAGTGGGTTTATCTAAAAGACCCCTAAAAGTATAGCTATAGAGAAAAGAAAGTCCTTGACTGGTGCCTGTGAAGGAGAAGTAAAGGCAAGAGTAGTTAGGCACATGTTCTAGGCAGGGAACCAGAAGTCAAAACAGGGTGAAATTTAAATGTCCGATTTAAAATCCATTAGAATTTCTTGATGAGGGCTTCCAAGGCATCTGTCCGTTCATTGGGTTTTTCCTGATTTCTAAATCGGCCATGACAGCTGGACTCAGAATTTGCTTTTCAGACATTTTGAAAGCTGTGGAGTGGCTACAGTCACAGTGTGAGTTCCCTCTTAAATGACTTCTAGACGGAGAAGAAATTTAGTTATCGTTTAATTTTGACAACAACAGTGGACTTGTCCTTTTGGTTGAAGGTGGTACTGCATTGTTGAACTAGGCCAAGATATGAAGTTTTACACCTGAGTAGTATTTTATAATGGAAAGAATCTTAGAATTGTCTAAACAGTATCTCATATGAACTTTTAAGCCTAACGTCTGAGAAACACAATTTCTAGGTCTGTAAAAGATATATGATGATATTAATCTTTGGTTATAGTTTCTTTTGGGGTATTTAAGACCATAAATTTGGCCCAGATTAACCAAGTTTTGTTTTTCTCAAGGTCAGTTGAGGATCTGATCCTCAAGGTCACTCAGGGTTTGGGGGAAGCACCTGGCTCCTTTGGCTTTACTTTTACCAGTTCCTTCTACCCAAGGACAAGTCAGGTCTTGCTTGACCAAGACTCCACTTTGAAGCATGAGGAGAATTTCCTTTGTGTTAACATTCCTCTTTATACAGTGGACACTGGTTTGACTTCCTCTAGTGCCTCCATGACCTCTCTGAACAAGAGGTCAGGTGACTCATCACAGTCACAGGGTATTTCAAGAGATGCCTCATAGTCCCCTAGGACTTAGTTGACTTCGGAGGACAAGGAATAAAACTGTCCTTTACATCCCCTTGACCATATTAGTATGGGTTTTTAAGTATTAGCCATACAAGGTTAGTTATATCAGTTTAATACCTTTAATTATTGTGTAATATTTAGATAAAGCTTGAAAAAAATAACCCAAACATTCTTGAATAAACATTGACTGGAAGATAATTTGACATTATAGGTTAAGAAGACATAGCCCATAAAGGATATTTAAAACAATTTTAGTTCAAATGAAGCCTGTTCTACTACAAACAGAAACAGTCTCCTTTCTTTCCCAGACCCCCATATCCTGATTTGCAGTTTTTCAGAAGGAAAGAGCCATATCACATACCTATAGACAGGAAATAAGCTGAACAGGATTCAGATCAAGCTCACCTAAATTGTCTCCTTCTGGTTCAAGAAGGTAAAACCTAGTTTAACTTGAGCTAAATTATCTTGTTGTAGGCAAAAGAAATATCAAAAGTAATACCTGCATAATACAGAGAAACATAAAGTACATCTTTCAATACCCATAGGTAACTCAATACTTGTCTGTGTCCATTTAATCCAAATCTGTAACTGGGTGTTCAGTACAAACCAGAGGAGTGGACTGAAAAGTAACCACAAATCTTGTATCTCTATAATTCTATTCAGACCTTTAGCAAATGCACTTAAGCATTTTTATTATTTTTCTATTCTGGAAATATCCATCTATATATGATATGTAAATCCTTTTAAATATCTATATTTATATCCTTTTACAACCTTTAACTGTTATTTTTTCTTAATACCATGAGACATGACATTCATAAACAAATGTACCATTAGTTGGAAGATTTATTGGGTAGTTAATATTTATTCCTATTTATATATAGATGAACAGTTGTCTTAAATATATTATTATGATTACATGAAAACTAGGTGCACCAAAACACAATAATCAAGGAGTTTGATTAGGATGACCTTTTGTAAATAGGCACTTTATCTTCTAACTCTGGACATGGGGAGAATACTTCCTCCATAATCTCATAGCTATGGGGCAGTTCTCCCTGCTCTTCTGGTAATTATGAGGCTGGGTTTTAAGGTTCAAGTAGCCTCCATAGAGACTAAGGAATTCTTCCCCAGCATGGCCCGATGTCAAGCCACTTGACCTCACAGAAAGTTTTCAGTACAGAGGGTTTCATCTTAGTGCCATAATCTCCTGCAGAGGGTAATTTAAAGGTGTCCAGCATCACCTGGGGAACAGTCACAGTCTGACACTTGGACTGGGAGGAACCCATTTGAAATTCTATATGTGCCTGGGATGCATGTAATGTGTGAATAGGAGGTGTTGGGGAGCCCTGGTTTTTCTTTCTTTCATTCAAATGCCTTTCTGGCTGACCACCTCTCAGTGACTTAGGTCTTACCTTAGAGCCACATGTAGTCCTTGTGCCTGGTCTCCTGAAGGTGAGTGCCTGTTTAGGTTACTCAACCTCCGCAGAACCACAGGTGAGGATCACTCAGGTTCTGTGGCTGCAGAGAGCCACGGAGCCACTGCTCTCACTCTCACATACATGCACAATCATTCAGAGGTCAAGATAATTGTTTCCTAGTTATTCCCAAAAATTCCTGTTCTACCTAGATGAGGTCAGCACCTTGGAATCCCATCGAAGTTTAATTGTGGTCCCCTTTTCTGATTCCTGTTTTACCTAAATGGGTCCAGCACCTCAGAATCACATCGAGGTTTTAATGATGGTCCTCCTTCCTTCCTGACTGGAGTCCAGTGTCATCTTGGAATCATGTCAAGACTTTGTATGCAACCTCCTGCCAGAGATCATCCCTTGCCAGCTTCCACCTCTCGGCCTAACCTGGGAAGCCTCATACCTAACATGGACCTCCATTCTGGGTCTCTGCCTCACTTCATTTGATGAGAAGATTTGGTAAGAGGCTCTTCAGCTCTCTCTCTCTCTGGTCTCCAGAGAAGAAATTCTTCAGGGGTGTGCACTTCTCTATTCCAGGGGCCAAGAGGGCTACAAGGTCCAGAAGCAGAAGCATTTATTACCAGTGAGGGGTACAACAGTTTGATCTCACTGGGAGCATCTAGAAATATTAAGGAAAAAATGATCAGACCAAGGCAAAGTCAAGCGAGGAGAGGGAGTTTAATTTTACTCTAGCATGAACAACCCAAGGATTCTTCGATAAAGGAGTCAGCACCTGGACCAAGCCTTTGGGGGGCTTTTATATCTACCTGACAAATGTAAGCAGAAGGCAAATACCACATATATATGTGATAACTAAATTGTCTACAGGCATGGCCAAACGTTACACAAATGTGGTAGTTTCGAGAAACAAAACCTTTAATCCTGGGTAACTGAAAGGAGTATGGAAGATTCTGTTTACCCCCCATTCCTGTTTTTCATCTTCAGACCCTCCCTGCTCCAAAGTTCTTGATTACTATAATATTGCAGGGTCTTTTAGCAACCAAAATGTATTTTTCTTGTTCCGTTATACTAGGAAGGACTTGTTTGCAGCCTTACAGATGGGAACATTATGTTCTGGAGCTTTTATTTATTTATTTGTTTATTTATTTTCCATGTGTGTGTGTGTGTGTGTGTGTGTGTGTGTGTTTGAGACAGGGCCTCCCTGTAGCCCTGGCTGGCCTGGAACTAGCCCTGTAGATCAGGCTGGCCTTGAACTCACAGAGATCTGCCTGTCTCTGCCTCCAGAGTGCTAGGATTAAACGCATGGGCCACCATGCCTGGCTTAAAGACAGTTCTTAGCTGCCATGTGGGTGCTGGGCCTCTACAAGAGCAGTCGGTGCTCTTAACTGCTGAGCCATCTCTCCAGCCCTGAAGATGTAATTTTGAAACACGAGATAACAATGCTCAGATAAGGCCCAGGAACTTAAGATGCAGAAATGGTAGTTTATTACAGGTCAGGGGGTTTATGTAGTCTCCCTTTAACATTCAAAACAGTAAAAAAAATAGAAATGGAGTTTTCCAGGCAGCTGGGAACTTGCTCATATAAACTTACAGCAATGGTGACAGCAGGCACAAGACTCATGTAAACTCAAACCAGACAAAAACCCAACATAGAACTGGGATAATGGGTAAGAAATCTCAATCTTAGGTGAGGTAGAGTTGGACTTTTTAAAGAAGTGATGCTAGATAAGCTGACCTGGCTACAGTGGATGAAGTCATGCTGAAGGACATCGGGGTACACAAATTTGACTCTATAGGCCTTAACATAGATGACAGAATGCATGAAATCTAGTGGGGGTTGTTAATTCATTAATCAGTAAGTAATTCAAAATAAAAGAATTATAAAAAATAGAACACAGTAAAAGAAGTGAAGAAAACTGTTAAAAACACTTCCATTAGTGATAACCCTTTGATGGGTGACTTTCTTGGTGATGAACTATGCTTATACTTTAGGCATCTTAGCCTGCACAAGCTGCTGTAACAAAACACCACAGACTGGCAGCTGTGGTGCACAGTTGTGGGGGGTCAGAAGTCCAAGGTGCTGGCAGGTTGGTTTCTGATGAGGTCTCTCCCTGGCCTTGCAGATGCTGCCTCATGCCTGTGTGCTCACCTGGTCTGTCCTTTCTGTTCACACACAAATGGATCTCTGGTGTTCCCTCCCTTCTTACAGCTCTATCAGTCCGACCAGGTTAGAAGCTGACTCTTTTGACCTCATTTAGCCTTAATTACCTCCTTCCAGGTCCCATCACCCAACACAGCTTCAGTATGGTAAGACATCATAATTCAACCCAGAACAGCAGCGGGAGAGTGTAGGGTTCCCATTTGGCAAAAGCACTTAGGGAATCAGCAAGCAACCTCCAAGCCTGAACCCCTGCTGATCTCTTGCTTGCCTGTGAAAACCTGCCTGGAGCCAGTTTGATGCTTTGGGCAAAGCATTGTCACATTCCTGTAGTGATCTGGAGTACATGACCTGAAATCCTGTATGTCCCAACCCCCACAAGGTTCTGTATAAAAACCCTGGATTACAGCAATAAGCCGAGTTTTTTCCCTTGTGGAATTGCTCACAGTCCCATCTCTGGGTCTCTCTCTGGGTCTCTCTCTCTCTCTCTCTCTCTCTCTCTCTCTCTCTCTCTCTCTCCTATTCTATTGGACCTCACTTCCAAATCCTCCCCCTCCATACCAGGGCTTAGACCCAGGTTCTACAAGCCCTAGTCCAGGGGAGAGGAACACCTCGTGGGAGGCTGCACACACGTGATACATTCCATACTACAGGAGAGTAATACTTTACCTATCGTATTGTGACTTGATTTTTCTCTAGTCATTATACTGTATATACCTTGCTATACTGAGAAGTATTTGTCTGTAGTTGTAGTGTTTCTCTGATATATGGACTACCACAGTTTATTAAAAAATAAAACTTTCACTGAGTGTTAAGAATGACTGAATTTTCCTTCTGCTGAACATCTTTTCTGGGATCTTTTTTGCAACTCTCAAGTATTTGACCAATTATCAGATTGTTTCTCAATACTATCTTTCTAGTAGAGGCATGGTCAAGTCAAATGTTAAGAAGACTATTAGGACAGTTTCACGGTGTTGAAGTCCCTCAGAGGAGTTCTCTTAACTGGCATGCTCTACAGCAGTGTCAGGCCCTCACAAATCCTCACAAACAATAACTATTTTAATTTATGACAACTTGTGATGCTATGTAAAAAATGGACTTCAATTTGATGTCACAGTTTGCATTTTTACAAGTTCTAAAGAGAACAAGTTTTTTGTTTTTTTTTTTTTTTTTTTTTT
>VZQC01015531.1:0-51032 GCA_009823505.1 Rhizomys pruinosus | reverse complement strand
TTTTGTCTTTTCAAGACAGGGTCTCCCTGTAGTCCCAGCTGTCCTGGAAGTCACTCTGTAGACCAGGCTGGCCTTGAACTCACAAAGATCCACCTGCCTCTGCCTCCCAAGTGCTAGGATTAAAGGTGTGCGCCACCACGCCTGGCAAAATAGCTTAAAATCTGTGTTCAGAGAATATCATGATATAATAAAAAGCTCATGAAAAAAGCTCAAATGGCTGAAGAGACAGCTCAGTCACGCAGGCATGAGAACCTGAGTTCAGCCCTCAGCACCCTCATGGAAAACCAGTGACTGGTGGTTGATGTTTGTAATACCAGTGCTGGGAAAGTTGAAACAGTCAGATCACTGGGGCTCACTGGCCACCCAGGCAGCCTAGCCTACTTAGCAAGCTCTAGGTTACTGAGAGATGCTGCCTCAAAAATTAAGGTGGATTCTGAGGATCAACATCCAGGTTGTCCTCTGGCCTCCACAGCTGTGTCCACTCCATGCTGGCATATGTATGAAAGCACACACGAAGAAAAAAATAATAAACACAATAAATGAAAAAAACATAATTGGAAAATCTATATATGGTATGATGCCACTTTTTAAAGCTATACATTTAATATAAATTACATGTAACTACAAAATACACATATGTATTATACATGCATATACAGCACAATCCACCTTTATTTACATGCATTTTTGAGTTGTAACATTTAGTTGACTTCCTAAAATGAATAAATACAATAGGAAACAACTCAGTCATGACCTAGAAAGAAAATAGATGCGAAGCCAAAGATTTCACAATGAGTGGCCTGGAAAAAGGTCTGCAAAGAACCAAGGCATCAAAGAGAATGACTAGAAACAATCAAAGACAACAATCAAAGCACACCTCTAGGTCATTCTGTGAGTTGTTTCCCACCACAAGTTCTCTAACCAAAAGTTCTGTACAGCTTCCCACATAAGACATTCATCTCTCCTGTGGTTTCTGTATGCACAGCAAATTCTGTCCATGTTCTCCTGGTATCTGCTCTCCTAAATAACTCCTACTCATCCCTTCTACCTCACATACAATTTCCTTCTGTAGTGCAGAAAGTGTCCAGAGCAAGCCCACCTCCTGTTTCCTATGATAGCTTCACTTCTATGCTTCCCTGTAATGCTTATCCAAAATGTACATAAATGATCAGCTTTCTTTCCTTTTCCTAAGCCTTTAAGTTTTATGAAGGCAGGGTCTATGCCTGTCTTTTCTCTGTGTTCCCAAGGACCCCCAAATAATGATAGCAGATATCATATTACTATGTTTTGGTCACTTTTATGAGCTCTTGAAGTTTCTTAACTTATTTACATTTCATAACAAAGCATGCCTGGGTTACCAAAATCATCCTTTTAGGAAAGAGGACACTGTCTCACTCTGGTCTAGAACACATTATGCAGTGTAGCCTGGCCTCTAACATGGTAATCCTTCAACTCTGGCTTCTTAAATGATAGGATTACAGATATGAGAGACCATAATGGTGTCAATTACCCTCATTTTAAAGAGGAGGCAACTGAGGCTTGAGGTCCAAAGTTGCACATATAGTAAAGATGCAAACCCAGGCAGTCTGGCATCCTTAAAATAATCTATGCTTCCCTGGTGTAGGGGCCCTGTGAATATTAGAAGAATTGAATGAGGAAACACATTAGCAGTAAAATGTGTATTTGCTATAAATTAAGCCCAGCAGAGACATGCCCTGTAACAGCTGTAGCTCATCATTTCATGGTCACCTGACTGTAAGATGCCGAAGACTCTAGCCTTTCAATGGAAATACCAGGAACAAAGCTCCATAGACACCCTCATTAGAAATTCAATCATAATGATTTCTGTAGAATAATAGACTGGTTGAGGCTTTAGATTTCAATGACAGAAATCTTAAATTAAAAGATTTGAAGTTAAGGCATACATGGTTTTGTAATACATATATACATCTAATTATAACAACTGACCAACCGCGGCACACTCTCTCTCTCTGTCTCTCTCCTCTTATTTCCTGTTGAAATCAGCTTTAAAAAAGGGTCTGTAATTGCAAACAAGTTGTGCAGAATAAACAAGCCATTATTGTAATGAGAGTGATTCTTGCTGAGGCTTATTTTTAAAAGCCAAATTATAGGCTCCCAGTCTAAATTGTATCTGGGTTTTCTGTCACTTGCTTTCAAATTTAGTTCTGATTTGCATTTTGCCTGACCTACTAGTTAGAGCACAAGTTCACAGAGCCCCTTCTGAAGCAGTAACGAGCTTAGGTAATAACCACCACATAATTGTGTTCAACTGCAAACAAGTGTTTACTTTTTACTGCTGTGCGTCTGCCTCTGAGATTTTTGAGATGCAATTATGCATTGAAAAATTTGCAAGTTGCCAGCCTTGCTTGGACTATTTTTGCTATGTTTCACATTTAAACTACTTAAGTGCATAAGTGGAGGTATAAAACAGCCAGGTTTTCCAGACTAGAAAATTACTGTTACTTAAATGGCAGAATTTCTGCTCTGTGGTTTCCTATCTCCATGCCTTGCCTCAGTCACATATCTTTTTAACCATCTGTTTCTTTCTGGCTACAAGTGACAGGGAGGCAAGCAACTGTATCTGCATTACTATGTGCTTTGACATCTGGTATCTAAATCCAACCATGGTATTTATTTGTGAATCATTTAAATATGAGATCATATTAGTTACACTTGCAGATTTCTTTTCATTAACATCTTCAACCTTGTTTTATGCTAGAATTGCATGCCATTTTGCATACAGAGGGAATACGCCTGTTTTCTTGCAGGTTGTATACAATTTATGCACGTGAATATGAACATGTGTGTTGGGGGGTACCCTCACCAATGTTGACTTCCCGAGAGATCACATGCTGATATTAGGATGTCTTCCTCAGTCACTTCTCTAGCTTAATTTTTGAGATGGGGTCTCTCACTGAACCTAAAGCTTGCTGATTCAGCAAGACTGTCCTGCCAGACAGCCGGCAGGAATTTCCTGTCCTGATGCTCCAGCTCCAGGTGTGCTACTGCACTGGCTTCCACCTCGGTTCTAGGGATCTGAACTTGGGTCCTCACGTTTGTGCTGCAGAGCCATCTGTACAGCCCAATATAAATATTTTTATGGAACAAAATACATCACAGATGAATTAAAATAGAAATTTCACATATGATAGGGTAAGGTTCAATACATCATTTCCACAGGCTTTTATATAGTCCTTAAACGGCTCTTCTTGAACAAGTTTAAATATGGTTGAAATCATGACATGTATCTATCCTATTAGAAGAAGATACTATTGACCCATGGAAATTTGAAAAAATTTTGAAGTTCTCTCCTGGATGTGGCTAAAAGTATGCATTCAGAAAGTGACTAATAAGCTTGGAATATGTTCTTCTAGTATGCACAAGGCCCTGGGTTCGAATTTCATTGTATTTACTTACATTGCACACTTGTGTGTGCATATGTGGGCCCTGTGTCTGTCCTAGTGCCTGCGTGGAAGACAGAGGGCAATCTGCAGCATAGTTTATCAATAATAATAAGGATCTGCCTAGTAATTGATTAGATTTTCTTAGTTATTGATTCTTGTGTTTACTTAAAATCAATTGATAATCCCAGTATGCCAGGAACAACTCACTTGGAAAGAATAATCCTGCATTAAATCTAATTTCAGAAAAACAGGCATGGTAGTGTTCTCTGGTGCATACTAGAAACAGGAAACATCCTCCATGAAGGAAGGAGAAAATCTACCTAGACCATGAAGAATCTCCGGAAAGTAATTCTGCGATGCTTCTACTCCTTAAACAAGTGAGGCACAAATCTTGGGATCTTCATCTCAGAAATCAGACATTACCTTTTTAACAAACTATTTGAGAAATAATAATACTTTGGGGGGTTCTATGGTAAAAGTATCAGAAAAGGCAAACCCAAACTAGCTAAGGGCACACTCACCAGCACTTTGAGCTGCAACTAAATACCCTACAAATTTGCTTATGGTTGTTATACACCCTGAATTCCATCTACTACCCTTTATAATCCAGTGAGATTATATCCAGCCTTTCTAATTTGGCTCAAATGTTCCACTGTCTGTAATGCCTTTCTGGACTCCTTTGACACAAAGCTCCTTTTTATCCCAAAACACCTGTGTTATTCTGCATATGCTTCTAGTAAGGGTTCTATAAAAATGTATTTAGGCCATTTGCTTACATGATTGACAATCACTTTCTGTCAGAAGAACACCATGAAATGTGCTAAATAATGTCACTGCACAGTACAACAAGCATTTGCTTTGCTCACAGGTCTGTGGGATGGCTATGCACGGTTTTAAGTGTTCCGTGCTAAGTAACAGGATACATGGGGACACTTTCAAAGCAACGGAGTGGAAAAGCCATAGGAGAGCAAGCAGAATTATTTCATCACTCTCAATAAGCCTTTCTCACTCGTTCTCTCCATATATAATTGGCACAACTTAGTCTAAACATAAGAAAGTACACATAATCCATATTGAGCCCATGATGAAGAGAAGGAGGCAAAGTGGAAACACTGAGGCATATGACTCGCTCTACCATCATGTCATGTAAATTGGTATAGATTTATTGGGAGAACGAATGAAGCAAAAAAAAAAAAAAAAAAACATAAAACCAAAAATTGTAAAAATAAATATAATTTAAATAATCACATTGTTTAAATTCTTCTTTATACTTGATTTACTCATGTCCTTAGTTAAATTTGCATTCACACCCTATTGCTGCTATAGAAAATTGCTACAAACTTAATCACTTAAAAACATGAATTTTCTATTTATATTCTATTCCATTTTACTGAGTGAATGTCGGAAGTCTGACTAGGTTTCACAAGCCTCCAGTCAGTGTTGGTAGGTGTGCTGAATAGCTTTAGTGTCGACTTAACACACCTGGGTTGAGGGAGCCTCAATTGGGGAATTTCCTCCATTGGACTGGCCTGTGGCCATGTCTGTGGGGCATTTTTTTGATTGTTGAATGATGTGGGAGGGCATGGCCCACTCTGAGCAGTGATATCCCTGGGCAGGTTCCAAACTGTAAAAGAAATCAGACTGAGCATGGGCCAAGGAAGCAAGCCAGTAAGCAGCGGCCATCCATGGCCTGTGCTTCAGCTCCTGCATCCAGGTTCCTGTCCTGAGTTCCTACCTTGGGCTCCCTCAATGAGGAACTGTGACCTGGGAGATTCGAGCCAAATAAACCCTTCCCTCTCCAAGTTGGTATTGGTCACAGCATTTTGTCACATCAGTGGAGAAGCAAACTAGAAGAGTAGGACTCTGTTCTGTCTGGAATAAACACCATCCTCTTGCCTCTCTCAGCTTCCGAGTGTTGTGCACACTCCACTTCATGTTCTCTTTCCATTTTTAAAGTCAAGTGTTTCCCATACCACATCATTCTGATCCTCTTCTGCATTCTTTCTTGACATTTACAGAACTCTCCAACTACACTGGGCCTACCCAGATAATCCAGAGTCATCTCTAAACTAAATCCATCTAACAACCTTAATTCCATCTACAACCTTAATTGCCCTTGGAGACATTAAGATAACATCTCCTCAGGTTCCATGGACTTCAACATGGGCCACTTGAAGGGAAGAGCCTCTTCTTTTTTTTTTTTAATTTTTTTTTATTATTATTTATCTTTGTATGTGTATGAATGTACTGTCTGCATGCAGGTCTGTGCACCTGTGTCATGCAATGCCGTGGAGGTCAGAAGAGGGTCTCGGATTCCCCTGGAACTGGAGTTCTCCTGGAATTGGAGTTACAGACGGTTCTTAGCCGCCATGTGGGTGCTGGGGATCGAACCCAGGTCCTCTGCAAGAGCGTCGGTGCTCTTAACCGCTAGGCTATCTCTCCAGTCCCGAAGAGCCTCTTCTTTGTGCCACATTGCTACAACCTGTTCAGGTAGAAAGAGCACAGATCCCAGAAACAATTCTTGTTTGAGTCCTGTGAGTAACCAGAAATAATAAATTGGATAAATCCCTCAAAATTTCAATTATTTCTGGTAAAACGAGTAGGTTGTCCTAGCTGATCTTGTGTGCCCCCTTTCAGTTCAAATCTTCTTGATTCTGTGAATACAGTACATCTAATTGAACCTTTGAGTTAGAAGAGATTAAAGCCTAATTCATCATCATAGAAACAAAAACTTAGGAGAAAGCTTGGCAATGCCATGGGAGCAAAAGGCAGGAGCATCATTAATGCTCTCTGAGGTCACAGGGTTTGAAGGAGAAGCTGAGCGCTGAGTTCGCACACCACTCCACTACGAATATGGCCGTTATGGGTGTGGGAACCTCTTGAAATTGGCAAGTGAGAGAAAAATCTGTGTGCAGGATAAGGAAAAATAAGGACACAACCTATGAGCAAAGAGTAACCCAAGTGCATGTCTTTTATAAATGAATGAACAGCAAGATAGTCTCCAGGTCTTACAAAGACAATGCAGGAATAATGGAACGGGTTATTTCCATTGCTATATTGTCTTTATCTTCTTGGCTTTCAGTGTTTCATTAAACTAGCTTCTCGGTGTATTGTAAACGAGGCATGGTGTCATAAGCCTTTAATCCTAGCACTGGGGAGGCAGAGGCAGGCGGATCTTTGTGAGTTCAAGGCCAGCCTGGTCTACAGAGCAAGTTCCAGGACAGCTGGGGCTACAGGGAGACCCTGTCTCGAAAAGACAAAATAGATAAATAAATAAATAAATAAATAAATAAATAAATAAATAAATAAATAAAATGTATCATATGAAATTTAATAAAATATTAAAAAATAAAGAGAAAGCAATAAATAAAAAATAAAAATAAAGCATATTTACAGTTAAACTTACCAGAGGTTTCCATATGTAAAAACTGCTATTTATTCAGAATAAAAGCCTAATTTTAACTCTTCTAAAATATGAGTTACATAAACTGAGAAAGGTCACACACACACACACACACACACACACACACACACACACACACAGATGAATTTAGATGATTAAATAACCACTCAACTCAAAGTTACATTCAGCCCCACGCTAAGGGGGCGCTTGGTGTAGTTACCTACCACCTAGATTCCAGTTCTACAGGGTCTGTTCATTCTGCTTTTTAATAGTTGAGTCCAAAGCTTTGAGTTATCTCACTGTCAACTAACAACATTCCATTTCTTAGTGAACTAACAGAAATATGTTGTTTTCAGTGTGTGCAGAGATGCTTCTTGTGTCTTCCTCATGAAACAAGGGGGACGTTTCCTAAGTGAGCTAAGCCTTCTCACATGTTCTTAACTCTTCTCCAGAAGGGACTATTCTGATACACCATTTCAAACTTCAGAGGTCTGACCAGTTCCTACGTGACTTTTACATCCAAACATACGTTTGCTCACAAGTCTATTTCCTTAAGTGATGGATAAAGAAAACTAAATAATGTTCACAGTTCAACATCCCTAACTCAGACAAATCCAAATTAAAACTGATTTTCGATTTCATCCCACCCTAGTCAGAATGACTCTTACCAAGTATGCAAATGACAAATGCTGGGGAGGATATGAGGAAAAAGAAAGGATTTTGCAGTTCTGGTGGGAATACCAAATGATACAGACTCTATATAAAACCAGTATGGAGATGTCTCAAAATAAGAATACTATGAGGGCTAGCTATACCGACCCTGGGTATATTCATGAAGGAATCTAGGTCATCATGCCACAGATAGACTTATACAGCCATGTTGTGCAACCCATTGTAGCCAAAATATGGAGCCAGTCTAAATGTTTATCAACAGACGAATAAATGAAGAAACTATGACATCATGTTTATGTCATTCACATATATTATTTCATTTACATATGCACGATGGAATTATACTTAGCCATAGGAAGAATGAAATGATATCATTTTCAAGAAAATACATGGAACTAAAAATGACCATGTTAAACAAAATAAGCTAGTCTCATTCTCATAGTATCAGAGAATACTATGCAAGCTGCTAAGGGAGAAGAGTCAATCAATGGTCCAACCTCAGCTGTAAAACCCAATAAGCGCAACAATGACTGGCACAGTAAGCTAATAGTGCATTAGTAGTACTTTTATCTTGGGGGTAATCAGCAGCTATCTATTTGGACATAAAGCCCATTCAGTTGAAGGGAACTTATGTGTGGTACTGTGAACATAGTCAAATACACATGGCTAGAGAAATTCATAGATCCTAGAGAAAAACAGCACCTGTCACATCCCTACACAAATGTAATTTCTTACAGTATGCTAAATGTGGATCCTTATATTTACAGACAAGTGTACCATTCACCACTCATCAAAGAAGCTTCTTTTGCAACAGATGGAGACAATTACGGGGTTCCACAACTTATCAATCACAGAGAATATCTGTCTGTGAGAAGCCCAGCCCAAAGTGACACATCTACAATGCAACCTCTCTGCGTCTAAGGCTAAAGGAACATAGCAGAACAAGGGGCAGAGAGAACATTAATGCATTTCTGCATCTCTCATCTCTCACCAGAGGAACTTCCTCATCCAACAGAGGATGATTAACACAGGAAGCCACAACTGGTCAAAATGTAGAGAATAAGAGACTACAGAGTGCATGTCCTTGGACAGGATTCCTATTTTAAACCTTTTTCACCCAGGGCTCAGGGACAATTGTGGAAGAGGGTCAGAGAGACTGAAAGAGCCAGAGATGATGGATAACCACAAGGAAACAGTTTTCCAGGCAGCTGGGAACTTGTTCATATGAATTTACAGAAATGGTGACAGTATGCTCAAGACCAATGTAAACTCAAACCAGACAAAACCCCAGCATAGCACTGGGATAATGGGTAAGAAACCCCAACCTTAGGCGAGGAATTATTGGTAGCTGATCAGTGCTGGGTGAGGGAGCACTGGTCTTTAAGAGAGTGACATTAGATAGGTTAACCAGGCTCGAATGGATGAACTCATGCTGAGGGACATCTGGGGACAAAAATTTGACTTGATAAGTTAACATATATGACAATGCATAAATCTGGCTCGGGGAGCTATGGAGGGTGCAGATGGGAGAGCAAGTCTAAATATGATTAAGATGTACGAAACACACATAAATTCAATAAAAAGAAAAAATACTAAGTTAAACATCAACAACAAACATTATAAGCTAGTCTCAGAAAAGCAAATCCATGTATTTTATCACAGATATCAAGTCCAGGTTTAGCTACATATGCATAAGACTTGTAAGCAGAAGGGGACTATGAGGAGGGAGACAGAGGTCTAAAGGGAGCATGGAAGGGGGAACAGAAGAGGGCAATGGGGGAAAGACAAAATAATGATGTTTTCTCTCATGTACACACTCCAGATTCTCTCTCTCTCTCTCTCTCTCTCTCTCTCTCTCTCTCTCTCTCTCTCAAAAGAAAATCAAACAGAAGGGGGCTGTTTAGGTAGGGCAAGAAGGAGAAAGGGGAAATGGGGGAGGCCAGTTGGAGGATGAACAAGTTACAATGTATGAAATGAAGCCATTATTGTGTACACTAAGAAAATTAATCAAAAGGAAAAGAAAGCAAACATACAAAAAAGGAAACTGTCCACAGGAGTGTTTTGCCACACAGTGAAAGACCATGTGAAAACATGCTTTCAGTTGTTCAGCCACTACTGGGCTACCGCAGTGAATGGCTACAAGGTTGGTGAAGACTGGGCTACCACAGTGAATGGCTACAAGGTTGGTGAAGACAGGCCTGCCTGGAGGGGCGCTTAGCTTAAGAGGAGGAAAATAGGAACACAAGAAGCTTTAAAGCCAGGTGCACAGCTGCCCATTTTATTTTATTTTTTTTGAATCGTTTTTTACTTTTTATTTATTTTTTTTATGTGTATGAATGTACTGTCTGCATGTAGGTTTGTGCACCTGTATCTTACAATGCCGCGGAGGTCAGAAGAGGGTGTCGGATTCCCCTGGAACTGTAGTTAAAGACTGTAGTTCTCAGCCGCCGTGTGGGTGCTGGGGATCGAACCCTGGTCCTCTTCAAGAGCAGTCAGTGCTCTTAACTGGTAGGCCATCTCTTTAGCCCCACAGCTCTCCATTTTATAAATAAGGCAGTTACAAGGTTGTAAATTGGAAAGATGATTGGTGATTAAGAGTTTTGGCTGTTTTCATTTTGTTTTGTTTTGTTTTGTTTTGTTTTGTTTTGTTTTGTTTTGTTTTGTTTGCATAAGTCCTTGGTTCAAATCCCAGCAGCCACAGGGCAGGTCACAACCACCTGTAAGTCCAGTTCCAGGGAATCCGGCGCCCTCTTCTGTCCTCCATGGACATTACATGACACAGGTTCATTTACACATGTGCAAGCAATACACTCATATACATAAAATAAAAAACGAAAATAAAAAATAAAAGAATCTTTGGTTGGGAAAGATAACATGTGACCAGAATGTTTTACTTCCTGAAGTTATAACTTACATTAGACATTTCCTGAATACAGAGTGTGCTTAAGTAACCCAAAAATCTCTTTAAAATAACTTTATATTAGGAAAAACAAATCAAACACTATTGTTAGTTCCTAAACCTTGCTTAACAGATCTATACTTCCTCTTAAGTTCATTTCTATCAACATAATTCCCTCATAATGGAAAATCTGTGTCATTTGTTCATTAAATATTTCTTTTTTATTTTTTTTTCATTAAATATTTCTTGAGAATCTATTATGCAAAATAAAATATGCCAGAGGTGGGTCATAAGAGCAATGAAGTCTCACTGTATTTAAATAACTAAAGTGTAGAATTGCTTTCACTGGTAACAATTATGAATAATTTTCTTCAATAGAATTCTGCGCCTTGCCATCGCCGCCCCATTTTCAATGTTCTGCTCACAGCTGGGTGTTTCAATGTTAACTCTATAGTCTTCAAATAATGCTGGGCACCTAGTATCATTTTAGGTAAACAAAAGGAAGAGAAACAGAAAGGAGAGAAATTTTATCACAAGGGAAAGCAGACAATCCACAGTTAAAACTGGAGTGTGTCTTGATGATGCATTACTCACAAGTACTCATCAAACGTTAGGAGAAACAAGTTCTATCTGCTAAAATGCCTAGACAGCCTGCACTTTAAATACTAGATGTTAGAAAAATTAACACATCTTAAAAATCCTCCCCAACAATCACCAAATAAAACTACATGGCATCAATTGACCCAGCTGACAGTACTGCTCCTAAATCTAAAAGAAACTGTTAATGTTTTATACCTCAGGACTGTCAGGCTCAGCATTTGAGCAGCCTCAGTCACTGAGAGGAACTAAAATACTACTTTTCTCTGTGCAACATATTTTGATTTCTTATTTGTCTTGAATAATATGAAATGCTGCAGTTCCCCCCATAATGCCTGTGAACTGAGTTATTAAATAAATGACTCTAGCCCTGGGCAGCAGCAGGCCGTGACGTGCCGCTATTTACACTCACAATGCAAACCCAGCTGGATGGATGAGCTTGGCACTGTGAATCCTCGTTGGGACATTCGTTAGCCTCACTTTACAGCTGTCAGAAGTGATATCTGTTATTCAGCCCAGACCCACTCTCTGAGGAAAGAGTCTAATGCTACCGATGGAAAAACATGAACATTGTTTGGGAGAAAGCAAACCTGCTTGAAAAAAAATCTGACAAAATAAATGGGGGAGAAATCATCACAATCTTGGAGTATTAAAATGCAATGCAAAAATAATAATTACACAAAGTGGAGTCAGACAAAGGATAAACACTCAGCCTGAGGGGATTAGAACTTAATATAGTAGTCCTCAGACAATATGTGTAATATGTTTCTAAGCCTGTCCTCTAACTCTATGACCTACTCAGGTATATGCCTTATTATAGTTACCCTGATCCTCAGACATTCTATGCATTCTGATGCTCAGAGGAATTCAGGAGCCTCCCAGTTGCTGACATGTACAGCCCAGAAAATGCAGGGGCTTGAAGGAAAGGATAGGAGAAGCCCTTACAGAATAGAAGCTAACCTCCTGGTCCCCACCAGCCCACCAGCACTGCTCCATCCTTGGAATTCCTCTTCATTTTTATGTCCATCCAACAAAATCCATCTCTTATTTGTCCTTCTCAGAGTTTGTGTTGCCACCACAACTGCAATGTTAGTATTGAAAAGAACACCCTTTCTCTCCTCCAGCAGCACTGTTGTTCACACTGATGGTTTTTTCTTAACTAGTTGTTTAAAACGGATCAAATAGTTGTTTCAAAGCAGGGGAGGACAATAAAAACTAAAGATGACGCCACCTCGACAATCTCTGGGTCCAGTGTTCTTTTTCTCCCTGGAGGCCATCTTGCCTCCCAAAGACTCTATTTACAGTGCTAAATATGAAAGAGGGATTGTTCTGTCATCTGGTGAATTAAATGTCGACTCTGATATCCCTTTTGGCAGACAGAATCTTGTCAACAGATTCGAATTCCTCAGTCATTCCCAAGCATTTCTGTGCTCAGAGATGTTTAGATTCATGTTTGAACTTACCTTCAACACATAATATCATTACCATGGTAGCCAAACTCAACAGGTACTTTGCTAATATATTCATCATCATTTTAAAGAAGTTCCAATATGTCAGGGAAGCAGGGAACATGTTTAAGAATGAGTAGGCTTCTAGCATTTTAGTGCAATGTTTCCTGAACAGCAACTGACCTGAAATATCTCCACATGGATCATATGCGACCTTTAACAAGACATTTCTCAAGAAAATGGCACCCCCCAAACACACACATGTGTGAGGACACACACACTATTCACACACAAAACACTGTTTTTAATAGCCAAGGGCACTTTGGCACAATGTGGGGCGGTGGTTGTCAACATAAACAGATGGTCAAAGAAGTGGGCAAACACGTCGTGTGAACTAGCTCCATAAATGAAGTTTTTTATTTCATCCTAAATGCCACACTTACTTAACCAGCTTTCAGACAAGATGATACATGTAGCCAGTTGGAGAGAGTTCTCTGCCAGGCTTCTGTGTTTTTATGACAAAATTAAAAGTCCACAGATGGAATAACTCAAAGCTAATTCTTACAGAGTTTGTTTAGTTAGAATGGAGGGTGAGGGGAGAGAATACCATATTGCTTCAAATTAAAGCCACATCTACAATATGAAAGACTTTTAATTGGTGAGGAAAGATGTAGCTTTTTGAAAAAAAAAATCTGTTTTTTAAACAAGTGGAATTATTTACCCATTAAAATAGCTACTTCCCCCAAATAATTTGAAGATTATCTAAGAAATTCTCAATTCCAAACTCAACTCCCAAATGTCCCACATGCTTTCAGCCAGTGACTTGCAAAGTATCACAGTCTGCCACTTTGGTGAAGTTCTAAAAGTATGCAATTACCTATAACATCTTCACTTCAAAAGTCACTAAGCTTCAAAATGCTCATACAGAAAGAGAGAGAGAGAGAGAGAGAGAGAGAGAGAGAGAGATTTTAACATGTGAATTAAAGAAAAGGAAGGTGTTGTACAAAAGAAGAAGCATAAGAAGAACAGGCATTCTTTGCATTGTATGTTCTGTAAAAGATTTGTGATTTTGTTTGAGTATTTCATATTTTCTTTAGTGAGAAAATAAAACAGGATTGATGTCTTTGTCAAACATAGTGGCCTACCTATAAAGCATGGGATTAGTACAATACTACCTCCTAGATTAACAATGAAAAAGAATCCAAGATGAAGAAAATAATCTCTTGTAGTAGCCATAGCAAATGGAATGTAACTCGGTATTTCAATTAAGAAACAAAATTAGATGTGCAAAATGCAGGCACAAAAGCTAAACTTTACAAAAGACATTTATCGACACATTTCTCAATGCAATGAACATTCAGAAGTCCAGGAAGAAAAGGAGGGCTAGGTAGTCATTATTACAACATATCAAAATATAAAAGAAAGTTATGTCATATTTCACCAAATAACTGATTTTATTTTAATAATTAACTTGATAGTCTCAAAAATCTAAATGTGTATGTTATAAACAGGAAGATTTGTATTAGGTTTTATTTTTCTTCCAAAAGTGCTTGTGCTTATTTTTTTTAACCATGGTTGGGGAGGAGAATTCCTAGCATAAAACCATGCACAAGATTTACTTTCTAGGAACTAACTAGTCTTCATCCAAAGTCCCACTTGCTTCCCCAGACTCACGGAACCCGAGGAAGGGGTAGGTAGGGCATAAACTGAGATTCTGAAGAAATCAATAGATTTCTTCTCTTTATGCAGCCTCTGGTAACTAAATCAAGGATTCAAAACTGTTTCACAACCACAAAGATCTGAGTGAATAGAAACCTGAGCTAGAGGTTCATTACTGCTTATTAAAGAGTTCACCAGTGATTTCAGTTACTTTAGCAGAAAATTGCCAATGTCAACAATAGGGTCTTACTTGTCATTTCTCTCTTTGCAAAATTTCACTCACTTTGCTTTGGATAAACAAAGGTCCACCTCAAGTTTCTCATGTAGCAAAGGACAGCTAAAGGTATTTATGCTTAGAAATATAGAAAAAGATGGCAGCCACTGCAGAATAGAAGCCAATTACCCAAAGAATGGAAGAAGACAGTGTCATAATTATGTACTTCCTCAAAATACTGGACTATATATGATAGCATCCTAGAAATGTCTAAATAAATTCTTTCTGGAGTGGTCGATAGTTCATCTAAGCTAAAGAGTTTCTTCCAAAATATTAGTTATGGCTACATGGTGAGAAAGTATCCCCTTGGTTAACAACATTTCAGAAATACTAGTCAAAAGGGTTTCTAAATTCCAGGGTTTCTTAAAGCATGTATATATTAATGTGCAAACCTAATCTAATCGAGTTCTTTTAATTTCGAGTTTCCCAACTTATTTATGAAGGAAATGAAGAGAAATTCTCTTTAGCCACGTAGTAGATGTTGGAATTACTACTGTATGTTTTTAGAACCTACATTTACTTTGTTTTTTACCTGCATAGCAAGCACTTTAAAACACTGAAGTTGCAGATAGTTTTCTTCTCAAAGAATCATTTTCTTGCATTTAGTTCCCTGAAGTCGTATGTAAGGCAAAAACAGTGGCATTTTCCCGTATTGATGGGAGCAGATGACTAATGCATAGAGAGGTTTTGCACCTTCTGGTTTCTACACAGGGATCACGTTTTGAGAGGTTGCTAGAGTCTTTGCTGTTGCTTTCATAGATGCCAGATTCTACATTCAGAGAAGAAAATGTTACAGCCATAAGAACTGAATAGGACTGGAGAAATAGCCTAGCAGTTAAGAACACCGACTGCTCTTGCAGAGGACCTGGGTTCGATCCCCAGCACCCAGATGGCAGCTGAGAGCCGTATGTAACTCCAATTCCAGGAGACCTCCAGTTCCAGGGGAATCCGAGACCCTCTTCTGACCCGCGTAGCATTGCACGACACGGGTGCACAAACCTACATGCAGACAGTACATTCAGACACATACCAAAAAATAAAGTAAAGTAAAAAAAAAAAAAAAAAAAAAAAAAAAAAGAACTGAATACCAAAAACAAACTATTCTTCAGTATGTTTCAATCATTCCTGCGAAGACATCCCAGAATACTAGTTCCATAAAGTCAGTGGCTTTGTGCACCATTCTTTTGTCAGTAGAGAACAGGACATGGCACACAGTAAATACTCAAGAAATATTTGCCAAATATTCTCATTGATTAGAAAAACAACCTGAAATATTTAAAAAAATATAATAATAAGTGTAGTTTGTAATGGACACAGTTTAGGGATAAAATAGCTAACAGAGTAATTATTTTGTTTCTGTCTGAGTAGAATCACTATGGGCACAATCATCTAAAAGTATATTATTATTATTCTTCCTCTCATAAATGCCTCCATTAGGATGATGAGTGGACGGCTCATTAGTCAACTTCCATGCTAGACATAGTAGAGGTTAGCTTGCTCAAAGCCTGACCTTTCCAAACATTTTGCATCTTATATATGAAAAACATATCAGTTCTCTCCCTAACCTTCACTCTTTGATCCTCTAGTTAATTGGAGAACAATCTCTCTTTTAACTTTGCCTTATAGTGCAGATTATTTTTACTAAATGTCACCAGAAATTGAAGAAGCTACATTAACACCATTGGTGTGCTTCCCTTTCTGATGACATGTAACAAACTTAGTTACTGTTCTATGCTTCCCTATTAGTATTGATTTTCCAAGTTGATAATGGGTGATAGGAAGAAAATCATTTAAACATTCTTACCCTTTGGCCTGACCAGGAGCTTAATTGTTGCCATGAATAAACAATAGAGAATTTTAATACCTTAAAAATAAACATGTATTACTCTATGCCCTCATTATCCCTGTAGTTAATATTGCAAAAGTGATGAGTTCAGCATGCTGGTAAAGCAAAAGAAAAAAAAAAAAACAGTATGTTTTGTGGCTACTAATCACATTCACTCACAGGACCATCTCTGCCCCCAACAACTATTATTTGTGACTCAGGGTAGATCATTTAATTTTTCTGAACCTTGGTTCTGTCTCTGAAATTGAGATACAGTCTTTCTCATGGAATTTTTTAAGGATTCATTCGGAGAACACATGGGCTGACTTCATTAAAGATGTGTCTAAGTATTTCTCCTCAGATGCTTTATGTGAATATGTTGATTAAGTTGTAAGATTAGCAGGAGATGGGCACCTCTATCAAGACACAGAGTTTTAACAACACTACATTAAGAAAATAATAATCTTACAGGAGCTGGAGATTGATATGGCCAAACCACTTATACACCACCTTCAACTCCCCAGTTTAGTGGAAAATTAATAACATTATAAATTTATTCTCCCTCTCTCTCTAAAGTATGTAGAACAAGAGGACACAGGAGCAGCTTCAGTTTCCATAGCTGCACAAGGTCAGAGTCTCATAAACCATGAGTCTGTTAACCAAGAAATTTAACTCTAATGTGCCCCTGGAGTAAAATTCCCTCTTAATAGAAACCACCTTATGGTCTCTAGGTCTTCTTCCTGTGCACAGTTGTTAATCATGACCATGGTGTATGCATAATTTCTTCCTTTAATTTTCTGAGGAGTGAAGGAAAATCATGACTGTTCTAACTTTCTACACCCAACTTTGGATGCAAGAGCACAGAGTGGCCTTGTAGCTCCAGGACAGTGCCTGGGTCACTGCACTTGGTCACTCGGAGAAAAGACCCACATGACAGAAAAGTCATGAGATGTCAGCAGACCCCAGTAAAGGCCTCCCCAGCCACTTTATGTCTGCTTTTATATAACAGGAAACTGAGTAATTGAAGTCAGAGTAGTTGATACACATGTTATATAGTTATTCCCAGGTCATCTACAAAATTGGAACTCAGGCACACTGCCAATTATATAAATTATAAATTTGTGAAGTCAAAATATTTTGTGGAAGGAAAACATATATATATCACATTTATATGTATATAAAGATACAATATAATTTTTATTTCTTTGCCTGCTATAAAATATCCTTTCATAGGCCGGGCGTGGTAGCGCATGCCTTTAATCCTAGCACTTGGGAGGCAGAGGCAGGCAGATCTTTGTGAGTTCAAGGCCAGCCTGGTCTACAAAGTGAATTCCAGGACAGCTGGGGCTACAAGGAGACCCTGTCTCGAAAAGACCAAAAAAAAAAAAAAAAAAAAAAAACAATATATATATATATATATATATATATCCTTTCATTTATAACTAGTTAAGTTAAAGAACATGCATAAACTCATTTTGTCATAAAATTTTTCCATCAATTTTTTTTTTTTGGAGACAAGGTCTCACTGTGCCTCCAGCCTTCACTGGCCTGGAACTTGCTATATAGACCAGGCTGGCATTGGAGTCAAGGAAACCCACTTTAATTCCAAGAGCTGGAATTAAAGGCATGTGCTGCCACACCAGCTTTTCTTGTCATCTTTGCTAGTTCAGTAATAGGTTCTTGACACTACGTCTCCCCAAAGTTTCCACTTGGAATGGAATCAATGAAGGGGTTCCCTTGAGAAACATCAGTTCATCAACCTGCATTCTTATTTTCATGTCTCTCCTAGAGCCTCTGAAAGCTTCACACTCTCAAATAGTAAAAAGTACCTTCAAGTAGATGTGGTTCCAAGAGAATCACAAGATAATACACACTATTCCCACAGCCTTGATTGCTTCCCAGAACTTGAAAGTAAGAGCATATTTCTGAAGACACCACATATTTTGGATACAGGACTTGGAGAAATTCAGCTGGAACTGACCTGAAAGCCCCCTTCCTGAAGACTACCTCTTATAGTATCAGAAGATACTATGAAAGCTGTTAAGAGGAAAAACCCAGTTAAGGAGGGTAAAAGTCCATGAACCAAACAGTTACTGGCCCAGCAAACTATCTCCACTGGTACAGTAGTGGCATTTTTATCTTGAAAGTAGTCAACACCTGTCTAATTGGTCTTAAGGCTTGCTCAGTAGGAGGGTACTGTAAAATACAGCCAAGTGCGCGTGCCTGGGGAGGTCATAGGCCCTAGAGAAAAAACCTACTTAGGTCACTTCCCTAGACCAACATGTCTTACTGTATTCTAAACACATATCCTTATAGTTACAGATAAGTATTCTTAGCACTTATCAAAGAAGCTTCGTTTTGCAATAGATGGAGACTATTATGAGGTTCCACAACTGGTCATATGTAGAAAATAAGTGGCTGTGAGGTGCCCAGTCCTAAGTGATGTATCTGCAATGCCACCTCTATAACTAAAGCGCAGGGAAGATCTCAGAGAGATTCCAAAAAGAAGGTAAGAGTCAGAGGAATAAGACACATGCTGCTAGTTAATGTATTCTAGACGTGATAGAGAAGCTGCACCAATGAAATCTCCACTGTGTGGTAGTCTAATGAGATTGGCATAATGACACTGACATGTCAAGGTGGATGGGTGGGAACGTCATGGGGTCCTGCATCAAGATGAAGAGGTACAGCAATCAAAAGCAGCTGACGGAGGGAGAATTTTCTCCAGATTTTAGCTCCTTGAGAAATTATCTAATGCCAAATGGGCAGCCCTGAACACAGGTAAACATAAGCACCACGAAATGGACTCAGTGTTATCTATAATGTATATGTATATACATTATATATAATCTATATACATTATATACATATATACACATATAATGTATATGTATATATACATATTATATATACTGTATATATAACATGTATATATAATATGTATATATACATATTATATATATATTATATATACAATATGTATATATACATATACATTATATGTGTGTATGTATATATACATATTATATACATATGTATATATACATATGTATATATGTACATATATATGTATTATATATACAGTATATATACATATTATATATACTGTATATATATATATGTTATATATATTATATATACTGTATATGTATTGTATATATATACATAATATATATACAGTATATATAATATACTGTATATATACATAATATGTTATGTATATATATACATAACATATAATGTATATATACATTACAAAACATATATGTATATATGTTATGTATATATATATATACATAACATATATGTATACATATACATAACATAACATATATATACATATATACATATATTATATGTATATATATGATGTATATATATACATATACATTATAGATAACATATATGTGTTATATATAACCGTATGCATTACAGTTTTCTAAAGAAACAGAACTAATAAGATGAATATATATTATATCTAAAACTGATAAAACAAATATATGTGTATATATGTGCATATATATATATATATATATATANTTTTTTTTTTTTCATTTTTAGCTATAAGTGATAATCCATGAGTACAAGCATCCTTCATGCAAAACCTATCTGCAGGCTGTTGTGCCCAAACACCTACAGCCCCACCATCCAGTGGGGGGTGACAGGTTGTTTGTTCAATCAAGTTGATCAAATGAGTGTCCAGACTACATTGCTGTAGTTTCACCATTCACCCCAATCGCAGCCCTTACATTCTACCACGCCCCCTCTTCCGCAGGTTGTTCCCTAGGCTTAGAAAAGGGGCACAGGTGGATGAGAGGTAAAACAGTCCACTCTCTCTGGAGCTGTTGACTTGGACTCTGGTCAATTCTGGCTGTTTCCTTTCATGGGCTGACAGTCTGCCCAGGAATAACCTTTCGATCCTACTAATGAAGAACAAGCAATTAGATATATAGGTATTTAAGCAGCACCAATAGTTATGGTAGGTTACTTTAGCATAGACACATGTTTGGATATGTTAATCCATGAATTACAATTTTCCCCCCTGTTAAATATGACAGGGTCTTACTGTGGCTTAGAAAGAAGTTGGTTCTACTATCAGTGGAAAAATATGACTGCAACAAGATGAAGCCACCAGTGAGAGTGAAGGCAAGCAGGAAGCAAAAGCTCCCTTCCGCCGTGGCCTTTCTACATGCCTCCATCAGATGGCAATGCACCCATATTTAGGGTGGATCTTCCAGATTCAAATAATCCAACCAATACAGTCTCTCTCATTTCAGTTAATTCCAGGGCCAGTCAAGTTGACCACCAAGATTAGGTGTCACAGTAGGCATGTATAAGCAACAACAATAAAACAATTGTAATTAACAATAATAAAGAAGAAAAACCCTGACGGAAAGGTGATGGGAGGAGTTTGTGGGGGAGTGGGAGGGATGGAAATAATGGAAAGACAATTTGTGTATGAAATTCTCAAAAATTTAAAGACTTTTGCAAATCATCTTTGGAAGACCTGTGGATACTTCTGAAGAATAACTCTTAACTACAGCTCAAATAATAAAAGACATTACCCTATTTGCTCATTGGCAGTTTGGGGTGGGGTGGGGCTTTTGGTGTTTAATTTTGGAGTTCTTATTCTCTGCAGAGGACCAAACTTCAGCTTTATAGCATTCATCACAGTGTATGCAGTTGCACACATGTGTCTTCATGTGGTGCCCAGCCTCTTGAGAAGACTGAAAACAGAGACCATGCTTCTACGACATGAAATCATATGTCGAGCACCCAGATGAATGCACAAAACACACATCAAGCAGTAAACAGATGTTTACTAGATGACTAGAAGGCCCTGTGACTATCCTTCAGAATATTCTTCTTCAGACTGGTCACCATTTGAATCCTTCTCTAAGCCTTGTACCAAGTTGTCAAAAGGAAGTTTGAAAATATCTAACTACTGACCTGGCAATATTAAAATCTGTGAAGATGCTTAACATCCTAATTTTAACTTCTATATCATATTAGTAAATAATTAATAAATATAATTTACTAATTCTATAACTCATATATTAGACATATCATTTGTTTTTCAAATTTTTATTAAATGTTTGTGTATTTCATGTAGAACATCTTAATCAGTCGTAGTTTTCTTTATTTATAACCTTTCCATTGGCACCCTCCCATAGACCCCCAATGGAATTCATATAGTCTATCACTTGTGTTAAGAACTACTGTGTCAAGTTAGTGTCTCCAGACATCCTTCAGTGCAAGTTCATCCACTGGGGTTTGGCAGCTTGTCTAGAGTCCTTCCCTTTAAAAAGATCAGAAAACTAGCGCTGCTTAAATACCTGTATATCTAATTGCTTGTGCTTCATTAGTAGGATCGAAAGGTTACTCCTGAACAAACTGTCAGCCCATGAAAGGAAACAGCCAGAATTGACCAGAATCCAAGTCAACAGCTCCACAGAGAGAGGACAGTTTTACTTCTCATCCACCTGTGCCCCTTTTCTAAGCCTAGGGAACAATCTGCGGAAGAGGGGGCGTGGTAAAATGTAAAGGCTGCGATTGGGGTGAACGGTGAAACTACAGCGATGTAGTCTGGACACTCATTTGATCAACTTGATTGAACAAACAACCTGTCAACCTCCACTGAATGGTGGGACTGTGGGGGTTTGGGCACAACAGTCTATAGATTGGTTTTGCACGAAGGATGCTTATACTCATGGATTATCACTTATAGCTAAAAAATGAAAAAAAATAAACCTGAAAGATGCAGGACAGTTATGGCAGAATACATGATCTGGGATGGGGTGGGGGTGGGGGGCGAGGGTTGGGGGGGAAATGGGAAGGGAAAATATTGCCTGATCTGAATTGGAAATGATGTACAGGAACATGACCAAACATCACTAAAATTACATTAAAAAAATAAAAATAAAAAATAAAAAGATCAGAAAAACTGACTGGAAATGGTGATCGGTAAGGGCTGGGAAGGGGTTGGCAGAGGGAACACGGTGTTATTTATTTAGTGCAATTTTTTTTTTTTTTTTAATGGACATGAGTTCAAAACAAGTATCAGTTTTGCCCAGACTCTGTCTACAGGTTACATTGTGTTTTAGGATTTAGTAAAAGTAAATCTGTGTATATTAAAAAAAACCTGTTTAAAGGCTGATTAAAAAACAGTAGCATCTTAGTTAATTGGTGATCTTAATTGGTGTGTCCACATAGCTTTTAATTATAAAACTGTTTATAACCATTACTTTGGGATTGCTATTTAATACCCAAATGTTTTTTCTCTATAATTTTGACTGTCTGACAATATTTTTATGTATCCCCTGCCTGGTACCGTATCACTTGGTAGCATTCTCTTTCACCTATACGATTGTTGTTTAATTTTAAAAATATACAGTTTGTTTTGTTTCCCAAGTTCATCACATACAGTAACCCAAAACAGGATGGGTGTTGTGATGTGTAAAACCCATGCTTGTGTAACTTGATGAAATCTGTGCCTCTTGATTTGATTCCCCCCTATAGCGGGTTCTATACTACACATCTGCTTCTGGTTTTTGGAGGACTCATGGTCAAAAAATATCCCCAAAAATTAAAAACCTAAAATAAAAAAAGGGGGGGGGGGTATAGCTACGAAGATACGAACAAATTTTGTCAAAAAACACAAACAAAAAAACCTGCAATCCAAATCTTTTAAAACTAACTACACTATGGGGCCGTGGGACCCGTGGCTGTGGCGCACGCCTTTAATCCTAGCACTTGGGAGGCAGAGGCAGGCGGATTCTTTAGAGGAGTTCACAGGACAGGGCCTGGTCTACAGCGTGAGTTCCAGGACAGCTTGGGACTACGGGAGACCCTTGTCTCGAAAAGACAAAAACAAAAACAAACAAAAAAAAAAAAAAAACTAACTATGGGAAAGGATTTGTATGTTCCAAAGGCCAGAGTATCACCAACTTACTGGATGTGAGAAAGGAAATGCAGCTTTGCAGTGAAGAGGGCACCGTACCAGAAATTGCCAGCAGAAGGATTGATTGACTCCTCTGGGCATTTGAAGGGAAGAAATGCGAAGAGGGTGCCAGCGAAATCAGGCCCCGCGAGGGAAGGGAACGGGAACTCAAACGACGTGGGGGAAGGGAAAAATGGGGGAGGGAGGAGTGGGGAAGGCGAGGACAGGGGGAAAAGCAGTTAAGGCGGATGCACTAGGGCAAGGACCCCATATCTCAGCGAATCAACCCATCCAAGATTCATGACGTCTGCAATACTGTAAGGCAATATTTATCTAAGGTTTTTTTCATTTTTAGCTCTAAGTGATATATCCATGAGTACGAGCATCCTTAATGTAAAACCAACTGACGTCTTGTATGTTGTGTCCCAACCCCTTACAGGCCCCACAATCCAGGTGGCGGGGTTACAGGGGGTTTGTGAAATCAAGTTGATCAAAGAGTGTCCAGACGAATTTTCTGTTAGTTTTCAAATTAATTCACCTCAATCGCAGCCTTACATTCTACTCATGCCCCCTCTCCGCAGAATTGTTTCCCGAGGCTTGAAAGGTCAGGAGATTTTATAAGCCACAGTACGACCCCATCATATTTAAAACAGGGGGAAGGAAGGAAAATGTCTTCATGGATTAGCATATCCAAACTTGTGTCTATGCTAAAGTAACCTACCATAACTATTAGTGCTGCTAAATACCTATATATCTTACTTGCTTGTGCTTCATTATTAGATTGAAAGGTTATTCCTAGAAAAACTGTCAGCCCACGACAAAGGAAACACCAGAATTGACCAGAGTCCAAGACGGCTCCAGAGAGAGTGGATTGGTTTACTCTCATCCACCTGTAAACAACTATTTTTAATGAATCCTAACGAAGCTTTATCTTCTAGGTGCTGCAAAGTTTAATACAAGAGACTTCTTAACTCCGCCCCCCACATAGAATAAGGAGAATATGATGATGATGAGGCGTTCTCCAGCTGTTGATTGGAGCCAGCTGTTATAGAGGTTTTCTCTTGTCAAACCAGTAAAAAATGCCTTCTTTAATTGACTAATGGACATAGAAACTGTTTTGAAAAGGCTTATTCTCTATTCAGAACCCAAAATAATTTTAAAAGTCCCTTAAGCTACCACACTTAAGCAAAATATATTAATACAGGAGCTCTGACATCAACAATGGATTATTCTACCAAGGAGATGTTGGCCAGGGGATCCAAGCCCCCACAAAAGGTAAAGGCTCCTTGCCTCCAAACTGGGATATCTGCAGGAAGAGAGGCGATAAGGCCCTGCTGTTGAAGACCTGATATAAACATGGGAAAGATGTATGGAGACCGCACTTGCAAGCATACGATGGTCTCTGGAATGCCAGAGAGTGTTACCAAAGGCCACGAAACCAATAAAGCAAATATAGGTCTCCTTGAGTCAAGCAAGATTCCTCCGTCAGCACCAGCTTCACCTCATCTGCCTGGAAATACTGTGCAGCAGTGGCAGCCATATGTCTGTATATCCCAAACTTAATTGGCTATTAGCTCTCTCCTTGGAGGAATAACCCATGGCTGATGTCACAAGCATACATCCTCCAATGGTTAGGAGATGTTATAAACCACATGAAGACCCTGTCATACTTAACAGAAGAAAATGTAATTCATGGATTAACATACCATCCAAACATCTGTGTCTATACCAAAGTAACCTACCATAACAATTAGTAATGTTTAAATATCTATATATCTAATTGCGAGTGCTTCATTAGTAGGATCGAAAGGCTATATATTATACTGTTTAATACCTAAATATCTAATTGCATGTGCTTCATTAGTAGGATTGAAAAGTTATGCCTGGACAAGCTGGCAGCCCATGAAAGAAAACAGCCAGAATTGACTAGAGACCAAGACAACAGCTCCAGAGAAAATAGACTGTTTTGTTTCTCATCCACCTGTGCCCCTTTACTAAGCCTAGGGAACAATCTGCAGAAGAGGAAGTGTGGTAGAATGTAAGGGTTGCGATTGGGCGAATGGTGAAACTTCAACAATATAGACTGGACACTCATTTGATCAACTTGATTGAACATACAAGCCCCCCCCCTGCTGGATGGGTGGGACCCATGAGCTGTGTGGGTTTGGGCACAACTGCTTGCAAATTGGTTTTACATGAAGGATGCTTGTGCTCACAAATTATCACTTATTGTTAAAAAAAAATGAAAACAAAACAAAACAAAAAAAACCAGAAAGACGCAGAAAAGTTATGGCAGAATGCATGATCTGGGATGGGTAGGGGTGGGGTGGGGGGAAGGGAAGGGGATATATGCCTGAACTGAATTGGAAAATGATGTATAAAATACACAAAGCATCAAAAAAAAAAAATCAGCTCTTCCTCACCCAGTAGTAACAAGCAACCATTAATTCGTCAACTAAGATTGATCCTTGTTTCCAATTTCCACAGTTCTGTGCCGGGGTTTTGTCTGCTTGAATAGGCCTGAGTCTGGTACACCCTGACACCATTGCCATAGGTTCATATGAGCAAGGTCCCAGGAGCTTGTAGGCCTCTGTTTCCATATGGTCATGCGCCTCCTCCTGGCTCTTAAATCTTTCTGCCCCCTCTTCTGTAATGGTCCCTGAGCCCTGGGTGGGTAGAGTTTAATGTAGCTGTCCTGGACCCACACAGCAGTCCTGTCCAAGGACCCACACTCTGCAGAATCTTACTTTCTGTGCTTTGACCATTTGTGACCTTTTGTGTTCATAGGCCTCTGTTGAATGGGGGAGCATCACTAATGGCAACTGAGAGATGAATTAGTGTCTTCCTTATCTCTTGTCTATGCTCCATGAGCCTAAGGTGTAGAAGTTGAATTGTAGACATGTCACATAGGCTTGAGCAGTTCACAGATAATCTCTGTGTGTGGAACTAGAACAGTCTCCATCTGTTACAAAAGAAGCTTTGATGTGTGATTTACTTGTCTGTAAATATAAGGATCCATACTTTGCACATAGTAAAAAATTACATTTGTCTAGGGACATTACAAACTTAGGGTGTTCTCTAAAATCTAGGACCTCTCCAGTCATGTACATGTTTATAGTACCACACATGCATTGCCTCCCATGAGTAGGCTGTAAGTCTAATTAGGTATCTGTTCATTACACCCAAGATAAAAGTGCCGCTTCCGCATGAATGTCATATTCTTTGCTGGTCATTGATGTGGTTATTTGGTTTTAAATATGGTATTGAACCATTTATTGATGTTCTCCTTGGCAATTTGTATAGTGCTCACCAAAGCTATGAGAGCAAGCCTTCAGGAGAAGTACCTTCCAGGTCAATTCCAGTTCCATTGCTCTGAATCTGGTCTCCAAAGTATGTCCTGTCTTCAGCAATAGGCTCTTACCTTTAAGTTCTGAGAGGCAGTCAAGGGCTATAGCAATAACATATATAGTTTTGGGAGTGTCTTGAACTGCCTTGGCCAACAATTCAATGGAAGGTTTCTCCTGTCTGGCACTGTTTCTTGTTATGAAGCATTCAGTTATACAAATGGGATCAAGATAGTGTATCTTGATTTATCCGTAGGTTTTTGAACTAATATGATTCTCTCTACTTTGTATACTAACTAGGCATTAGTTATTCTCTCTCTCTCTCTCTCTCTCTCTCTCTCTCTCTCTCTCTCTCTCTTTCTCTCTCTCTCTCTCCCTGTCTAACCCTCCCACCAACATCCTCCCCATTTAAGTCCCCTTTTTCCCATTTCTCCCTTGACAACATCAGCCTCCTGTGGTCCCACCTCTCTTGAGCTCCTTCTTTCCCCTTTCCCCATATTTCCTTATATATCTCTATCTTTCTCTCTCCCACTTAAATGCCCCAATTTTATCCATTTCTCCCTTAGTAACATCTATCTTCTGCCGCTTTTCTATCTTAGGTTTCTCCTTTCCCTTTGTCTCCCCAGTTCCTTTATATTTTTTTGGTTCTTGTAGTCGCATCAAGATATATGCTCACATCTAGAGATTTGGTGCTAGGTTCCACAAATGAGGGAGAACATACTTGTTTGTTCTTCTGAGTCTGTGTTACTTCACTCAGTATAGCAGTTTCTAGTTCCATTCATCTCCCTGCAAATTTCACGATTTCATCCTTCTTTACACTGACTAGAACTCCGTTGTGTCAACAGACCACATTTTCATTACTCACTCCTAGTTGAGAAACACTTAGGTTACTTCCATTTCTTAGCTATTCTGAAAAGAGCAGCAACAAACATGGACGTACAAGTATCTCTGCAATAGGATGAGTCCTTTGCATATATGCCAAGGAGGGGTATAACCAGGTCAAATGGTAGGTTCCTTTTTAGGTTTTTAAAAATTCACCACAAAATAAAAAAAAAATTCACCACATTCCTTTCCATAGGGGTTGCAAGAGTTTGCAATCCCACCAGCAGTGAATGAGCATTCTCCTTTCCCCACGTCCTCTTCAGCATTTGACATCCTTTGTTCTCTTGATCCTAGCCAGGATGACTGGGGTAAGATGAAATCTTAAATGGGTTTTAATTTGCATTACCCTAATTACTAATGATGTTGAACACTTTTTAAGATGTTTACTAGCTATCTTTTACATTTTTAATCTTTAAAGAAAGAGTTTGAGGAAGACAACAGAAGATGGAAAGACTTCCCATGCTCACGGATTGGAAGAATATTGTGAAAGTGACCATCCTACCAAAAGCTGTATATAGATTCAGTTCAATTCCAATCAAAATCCCCATGACATTCTTCACAGAATTAGGAAAAATACATCTTAAAACTCATGTGGAAGCACAAAAGACCCTGGATAACCAAAGCTATCCTGACTACAAAGAGCAATGCTGGGGAGATTACTATATCAGATCTCAAACTATATTGCAGAACTATAGTAATAAAAACAGCATGGCACTGGCACAAAAATAGACACATAGATAAATGGAAAATAATTGTAGACCCATACATGAGTATATGTAATTTCAGCCACCTGATATTTGACAAAGGGGCCAAGAACACACACTTGAGAAAAGGTAGCATTTTCAAAAAACAGTCCCCTCAAAACTGGATCCCCATCTACAAAAGAATGAAAATAGACCCTTTTCCTTCACCTTGCACAAAATCCAACTCCAAATGCATCAAATAATATGAAATCCAAAACTCTGAAACTGTTAGAACACATCAGTAGTAACTACATGATACAGGCAGAGGAAAGGGCTTTCTGAATTGGATATCTGTTGCTTAGGAATTAAGGTCAACAATCAACAAGTGGGACCTCATTAAACTAAAAAGCTTCTGAAACATAAAAAAAAACACTTAGCTCAATGGGCTTTACTACATATGACAGAGTACATGAAATCCAGAGCCAGGGGGGTGGGGGGCTGTAAGAGGGGTGCAGATAGGGGGCTTCTAAAAGGGATCAAAACATATTTTATAAAATTATCAGAAATCCAATTTAAAAATTTATTTTTAAGAATGCATTGACTGAATTCATCTGAAAATGCAGGACATTAGACTACAGAAAGGAGCAAGAGAAAAATTATGAGAGAGAACAACAATGGAGCTGACCTTCTGTAGTGGGTGCCTCTGGAAGAAGCTGTATGTGCAGTGTGTTGGCCACTGAAACCAGAATTCCCAGCTTCAAGGTCCCCATGTCCCAGGAGGCACATGAGAATGACTGGAAACTGCAAGGAACAGAGTGAGACACCAGGAATAATATGATCACTCTCATTGTTATGGAGCAAAAACACATCAAACTTCAGATATAATGCTTGTTGAAATAAGTTTAATTTTTTTTAAGGACAGACCTGGAGACATGGCTCAGTGGGTAAAGTGCTTGCTGGGCAACCTTGTAGAGCTCAGGTCTGACTCTGAGCACCCACTAAAATGCTGTATAGGTGTGGTTGTCTGTCTGTAATCCCAGAACTTGTGGGGTAGAGAAAGAAAATTCCTCAGAGCAAAGTGGCTTGTCAGACTAACTGAACTCATGAGCTGTGGGTCCAAGTGAGGGACTCTGCCTCAATATATAAAGTGGAGAGTGACCAAGGAAAACACCTGGGGTCAACCTCTGGCCTCCACATACATGTGTCTCTGCATACACATGTGTGAACCCACATGTATGCATGCATACCACACACATATGCTGACACAAAAAATGAAAGGCAAAAGAAGAGGGAGACCTACTTCTTACCCCCAAAACTCTTCATCTGTGAGTTCTAAAGCAGCTTGAATAATCTGGAGGGTCATAAACCAGGTAAGGGGAAAAGGTTGGGAACTTGGAAACATCCCTTGGAACCATCTTCAGTCCTTATTTCCTGCTAATAGAAATATAGTGCATAAGAGTGACAGCAATTTGGTACATAAGTCATTGGCCAAAAGTACTTAACAAAGATCATACCTAAAATTAGAATGTCTCATTGTATGGAGTAGGGAAGAGCCATCTTTCGTTAAAACTTCTAATTAAGAAGCAGGGCTTATGTCCTTAAACAAGCCAGCAAACAGCCATCGAACACCATCCAAAGACAGGGATGTGACCTCTCAGAGCCTCAGAGGCCCATTTGCCAGGAATTTTGTGGTTCAAGAAGAAATTATTCTCCCTTTCCTTTGAAGAGAATCTATCTTAACAGATGAAATATATTTCATTTTATACATCTTTTGCATTGAGATAAAAGTTTATTTTATATTCAGTCAATTGAAGGCTCCTGGATACCTTCTTCCTTTATGTAAATTACCAATCACATTGCCTGATGACTAATATGATTTCCCCTTATTTAGCATTCACAGATGTTTGATACCATCTTTGCTAATGTGCATCTTGATTTATGTCATACTTGATGTTTGAAGGAGGGAGGCAAATGCTAAATGAGCTGTTGAAAACAGTTGTAACTTAGTCATGGTAATTTTGCTCCCACAGTCTGGAGTTTTTAAACATAAGAGTCCTGTTGCCTTTCCTGACTTCTATGTGCAAACTGTCCAGAAATGGAACCACAACAGGGAGCCACATTTACACCCCTCTACCCCAGACTTTCAGTTTTATTATTCCCAGGATTTCACAGCCAGGAGTCCTTTATGGGGTTTTCAAAGATATGGATACACCAGGGAGTAAATGAATAATATTTCAAAACTGGTTTTCTGTCCTGTTTCTCTTCACTCTTGTAAAATAAAACCTTAGCATCAGGGTTATGTTGCACTTACGAAGTACAGTGAAAGGAGGGTTTTCCTGACATAAAAGAGACCAGATCAAACCAGATTAACAAAGTATAAAAGCAGGTTCATCAGGAGAAGCTCCTGGGCTGGCCCACCAGTCTCAGGGAGGGAGGCCAGGGGAGTCGCAAGCTCCGGCTGGGGCTGGGGTTTTTATAGTTTCTAGGCAGAGGAAGATGAGGTAATGGTGGTGAGACAAAGTGCATCCTTATAAAGGCAAAACTGGTGCAGTAGAAGGGGGCAAGGTGGATCTCTGGTGCGAGTCATGAAGCCAGAATGTAACCAAATTTGGCCTTAGGCTGTGCTCTGGCTATGGCTAGTGAAATCAGGAAAGGAAGTTGCATCAGCTGCCTGAGATGAGGCAGGCTTTTTCCCAGGCTTTTGACTAGAAGAGAAGAGTGGTAGGCACCATCTTTAGATCTCTAAGCCCAGGGCCTGGCTAACATACAGAAATTAACAATTTCAGAATGTCTAATCCTTACAGAAATTGCTCCATTGAACTTTCCTTCAAACTCTGATGTTATTGTCTCAATATCCTGTTTCATCTAATCCATGGTGATTATCACAAGTTTCCTCAAACCCCAACAGGTTATTTGCCACACACCCTTTGGTGTGCCTGTGACAACTGACTAAATGCTAAGATGGAGTGACATATGGCAAGAGGTGGGCTGCCCAAGAGCCCAGGACAGTGCAGAGGTCAGAGAATGGGAAAATCCCTTAGCCTAGATGTCCAGACCTTCCCCACCATTACCTCCTCTAGAGACTGTGGCCCTGAGGGACAGCCCTCGGTGCAGCTCAGAGGTATTAATCCATCATTACCCAGTCCATAATTCCAGGGACTCCAGCTCCAGATCGTCTAGACATGGAAACCTGCATTTCTGACTACCTTATAAATACCCTTCATATTATCATAAAATATCTAAAGCCACACTCAGCAGTGTCCCAGGAGTATACATGACCCATGTGCCTGACCCATGCTCACTCTCTTTGTCTCATCTCCCTCCCTCCCACAACTGACCACCTTAAACACCTTCTCCTGTTTTCTGTGTTCTCAGTACTCCCATTCTTTCTACCCCAAGCTCTCGTTTTCTGTGAAGTTCACCCACATGATTACAAACTTCAGTGGCTGTTCCCTTTCTGAACTCCTAGGGACTTGAATAGTCTGTTCCATGTATGTGGGTTCTTAATCACATATGTAGTAATTTGTTGAACACAAACTATATACCACATATGTACCACGGGTTTGAAGGAAATAATAAACAAGACAGCGAGGATTCCATGGAGGTTAACAATCTAGCCAGTTTCATGATATCTCATTTGTTTATCCATCTCTGTGTGAGACTGTGAAATGTGATATTGGCCAAGGAGAATCATGATGCTTTATTAGTCACTGTAGAGTCTAGTTCAATAACAATTGGCTGAATAGTTGGAGACACAGTGCAGCAGATGACTATTATCCACACTCCTCACACTTGTCTGACTTCCCCCACAATTCCTTCACCACGCATTTTCATTTTATCTGGGCTTTAAAATACATTATCCTGTCTCTTATTGGGAAAAAGTGCTATCTTCAAAGATCTCCATTTTTTTCACCACAAACATATATGACCTTGACTTGTTAAAGTTTCCATACTGATGTTGAAATGAGAGGAGGTGTTATGTTACAGAGACACAAACCCCTGATAAAAGGCAGGCATGTGAGACTTTAGTTACTCTGGGAACATGGTTTACTTCTGGAACTGCCACACTGGCTACCTTTGGCACATGGTGGAGTAGCAGCAGCAGGAGCAGCATGGCGACTGAGGCCCACCCATATACAGCCATGGGGCATGAGGCCCACCCATATACAGCCATGGGGCATGAGGCCCACCCATATACAGCCATGGGGCATGAGGCCCACCCATATACAGCCATGGGGCATGAGGCCCACCCATATACAGCCATGGGGCATGAGGCCCACCCATATACAGCCATGGGGCATGAGGCCCACCCATATACAGCCATGGGGCATGAGGCCCACCCATATACAGCCATGGGGCATGAGGCCCACCCATATACAGCCATGGGGCATGAGGCCCACCCATATACAGCCATGGGGCATGAGGCCCACCCATATACAGCCATGGGGCATGAGGCCCACCCATATACAGCCATGGGGCATGAGGCCCACCCATATACAGCCATGGGGCATGAGGCCCACCCATATACAGCCATGGGGCATGAGGCCCACCCATATACAGCCATGGGGCATGAGGCCCACCCATATACAGCCATGGGGCATGAGGCCCACCCATATACAGCCATGGGGCATGAGGCCCACCCATATACAGCCATGGGGCATGAGGCCCACCCATATACAGCCATGGGGCATGAGGCCCACCCATATACAGCCATGGGGCATGAGGCCCACCCATATACAGCCATGGGGCATGAGGCCCACCCATATACAGCCATGGGGCATGAGGCCCACCCATATACAGCCATGGGGCATGAGGCCCACCCATATACAGCCATGGGGCATGAGGCCCACCCATATACAGCCATGGGGCATGAGGCCCACCCATATACAGCCATGGGGCATGAGGCCCACCCATATACAGCCATGGGGCATGAGGCCCACCCATATACAGCCATGGGGCATGAGGCCCACCCATATACAGCCATGGGGCATGAGGCCCACCCATATACAGCCATGGGGCATGAGGCCCACCCATATACAGCCATGGGGCATGAGGCCCACCCATATACAGCCATGGGGCATGAGGCCCACCCATATATAGCCATGGGGCATGAGGCTCACCCATATACAGCCATGGGGCATGAGGCCCACCCATATACAGCCATGGGGCGTGAGGCCCACCCATATACAGCCATGGGGCATGAGGCCCACGCATTTATAGCCATGGGGCGGGACCTCAGGTACAGGAGAAGAGGTCAGAAGATTGACAGCCTCTGGAGGAAGTGGACATCTGTGTGTCCCTTGGAATTCTGGGAAGCCCAGATCTAACATGCTGGCCTTTTGATTATGATAAGGGAATGGGGTGCTGTTCTTTCTTCTGTATCTGCTTCAGAGCTGGGGGGTGGGGGGTGAAGTCTTGGAGGAACAGGTTTCAGGCTGGAGGGTTAGAATCTGTTTTCCCATCTTGGCTGCTCTGGGTGCTCTGCCTGGTGGTTTTGGTCCAGATCGATAGTGGCCAGTAGAGAGTGGACATTTTCTCTCTGCAACTGAAAAGACAAGCTGGTTGAATCTTATATGTGTATACCAGTGTAGGGACTTCACAGTACCAATAAGGGAGGAGGGGGCAGCTACTGCGTGTATTAGCAATTGGAGGGTAACTTTCTAGGGTCTCCAGAGGGAGAGACGACCTGGACCCTAGTTTGAGGTATTGGAAAAAAGTTTTAGTGCACAGAGCTCCAGAATGAGAGCCAACTTAACCATGAGAACATAAAAGGTGGTATTTTCTGGCATGACACAGTAAATCTGTCACCTATCTCTGAGATATTTTCTAACATGACACAGTAGGTTTCTAACTTGGCATGATAGGTCTCTCACCTAGCTCTCTGATAATAAGTTATTTCATTTTCTCTTCTCTTGATTATAGTTTCCTCTTGGGGTGTTTAAAACCACATGGTTAGCTCAGATAAATTAAATTAGTTTTGGTGTTAAGGTCAGTTGAGGTTCTGGTCCTTAGGGGTCACTCAGGCCTTGCTCCTGGCTCTTTTCACCAGTCCCATCTATGTGAGGACAAAGTCAGGCCTTGCTTGACCATAGCTTCCCTTTGAAGTGTGAGGAGTTTCTCCTCTATATGGACCTTCTTCCCTTGACTGGACATTGATGAATGAAGTCCTTTTGAGTGAATCTCCAAGACCTCTGTAGCCCAGGATGACTGGTGACTCACTGCCATAGGACATGTAAAAAGGTGCTGATGCAGGACCCTAAGACTTAAGTCGACCTTAGAGGGTAAAGGCCAAAAGATTGTCCCTTCAAATCCCTCTTGCCAAATCAGATTGGAGCTTTAAGTACGGTTGCTAAACCTCCAAGAGGATCATTTGAATGAGTTTGGTATTTTAATTACTATTTAACACCTAAGTAAAGCTTGAACACTGACTTAAGCACTCAATAAATTAATTGCTGTGGTAGGAGCTTGGTGGTAACTGCAGCAAAGGCTAGGAAAGGATGCTGCTTACTGGCTTGTGTTGCTGCTCGTGGTCAGACTATTGTATACAATATAGAAATATTTGGCCAAGTATGGCATTGACCACAATGGCCACAGGCCAGTCCAATGAAAGCAATTATTGACATTTCTTAGCCCAGGTATATCAAACCTATCCAGTAACGCCTACAATTTGTTCTCTAAGGTCTATAAAGGCAATTTAGGTACTCAAAGTAGAATGGATTTAAACCATGAAAGGCAAAAAAGTTCTAACATAGCCCACAAAACAAACCCAAGATAATAAAGAGGCTAAAATCAATACCTTCTAAAACTATCTCAAGGGAAGGCCATGTCACTTGTCCCCAGATTTTGAATTATAACTTTGAAAAGGAAAGGAAGGGGGCATTATCACATACCTAAAGCAGACAGGAAACACTTAAGGCTCACCCAAACTGGTTACATTCAGACTGTTCCATGTGGTCCCCGGAAGTAAAACTAAATTTTCTTAAAAATATTAAAAGTAACGTGGAAAGTATAACAGATATATAAAACATTTTTAGTAGGTATGGACAACTCAGTATTTATATATGTCTGTTTCACCTGAGGCTATAGCAAGGTGTACAGTACCTGCTAGGGGACTGTCCACAGGTTTCACAGTACTGAGAATCTCCAGCGGTGGAACACAATTTCTTGTACATGCCATAACTACATTATAGAATTCTGAAAAGTGAACAGTTCTTCATACGTACACACATAAATAAGGTTCTAATAAATAAATTTGGTGATGGCAGTTTATAAAGGTTGTACTGAGCAGAGACACATACATTGCTATCATATAAAGACAGATCTTAATATGCTGTTTAACAATATCATACACATACATACACACATTTATCCACACATACAAGAGATTTTTATCTTAGTGTTTGCATTGAACAGTCACATACATTGGGAAAAAAAACCTTTAGAAATATTACTTAAAGCATGCAGCTCTAATTAATTGCACCGCCAGGGCTGAGATGGCTAATACAGTTTCCTTATCATGCTGGCATTGACGTCTTGCACCTTTGGTTCTAAAACTATGAACTTACTGAAATAGTTTAACAAGTGATGGAAAACAGAATTACATATCTAGGGGAAGACGTGTGCCTCTGTCCAAGTGCCAGCATATGAATGAGTCCAGGGATTTTTACATTGGTTTCTGGTCAGAGTGAGGGTAGCACAACTGTCAGAAGCCTGATTAATTAGGAGAAAAGAAAAAAAATCTGTTAGTGAACCCCTAAGGGTCAAAAATCAGGTCTTCAGAGGTCAGGAAACAAGAAAACTGGAAAGGAAACTTTTGTTACAATATCTGTAAAGAAAATAATTTGGACAGATAAATAAAATCTTTAGATAACCACTGTAGAAACTTAGGAACCAAATAAACCTTTAGATAATCAATATAAAAACTTAGGAACCCAGGTTCAAATCATGCCTCTGAAAAAAAATTTAAGAGGCATGCCAAAAGTAAACTTAATTTTTTTGTTTTTGTGAATGATATAGAATGAAAGAAGTTTGAAGTAGCCACTTTGTTTTGACAGAAATTAACACACTGGAGAACATGAACACATGACAGTTACATGAATCTCAAAGACACATTGGAGAACGACTATAACATACAAACAGGTTGGACAGACACATGACAGTTGTATCTAAGGCAATGGGAAATCCCTACCCATTTTTTTTTCCTCTAAAATGTCATAGGTTAAGTGTTGGTAGCCATAATAACTTGATGTCAAGGCACGGAAAGTTCTCAGTTCCCTGATCACCTGCACATGCAAGTCTAAAGCTGTCCATCATTGTGCAGGGCTGAGGAGGAACCATTAATTTTATTTGTCACATTTACACAGAATTATTTAGAGTTTAGGACATCTACTCAGGTGGGAACAACCTGTGTGCCCATACTGGGCTTTGCACAACAGGCTGTGTATGTGTGTGGGGGTGGGCAGGCAGGCAGATCTGGCTCATGTGGCTTACCTGCTAATTTAATGAAAATAAATTTATTGCTAGTGGAAAAATCAAAAGTCCCTTAAGGGGAGGCAGCCAGGTGAAACTTTACTGCCTGAGGCAGGATCTGGATGCCAGGTGGGATGGGGTGTGGTGGACACACCTTCTTAATCTCAGATACAGAGACTTGTATCCAGAAGCAGACACAAAACTGGATTTCTGAATAAAATGGGATTTATGAAGAGAACTGATGAAAAGGAGGCCTGGTCAAAATGAAAAAATCTGGGGCTGGAGAGATGGCCTAGTGGTTAAGAGCGCCGACTGCTCTTGCAGAGGACCCGGCTTCAATCCCCAGCACCCACATGGTGGCTGAGAACCATCTTTAACTCCAGTTCCAGGGGAGTCCGACGCCCTCTTCTGACCTCTGGGGCATTGCATGACAAGGGTGCACAAACCTACATGCAGACAGTACAGTCATACACATATGAAAATAAATAAAATAAAAAACCTTAAAAAATGACAAAATCTGAAATAATCCCTTAAAAATAGGTAAAAGTCTTGCAAACAAAATATAAAAAAAACGGTGTTTGTTAAAAGCCAGATGATGTAAAGATCTCAAACAACAACCTGTTTAAAAAAAAATACTATCCACACCAAGGTAAAATTGGAAAATTAATCTCATTTTGAAACAGATGAAAAAAAGTAAACACAAAACTCAGTTACTCTGTCAGAAAAATGTATTAATTGAATCTCAATTGCCTGTTTATAATAATCCAATATAAAAACCCAAAAATCAAAATTGTGAAAGGATCAGAACATGCCATTAAATAAATCGTAAAAGAATTAGAACATGGCATTAGCTGTTATAAGCTTCTGATGTAAATTTAAGTTTCCCAGGGGTTTGCAAGAAAAAAAAAATTAGGTTCTTTTCAAGGGGAGAGCGGCCGGAGAGCGCTCCACCTGATCAAAAACATCTCAACCCCTGACCAAGTTCACAGAACCATTATGTTAGGTTATAAAGGTGCAAACCCCCCAATAAAAGACAGACACATGAGACATCACTCTGGGAACACGATTTACTTCTGGAACTGCCCGGGCTTGCTACCTGTTGGCACGTGGTGGAGTAGACAACAGCAGGAGCAGCATGGCGACTGAGACCCACCCTTTTATAGCCATGAGGCGGGACCTCAGGTACAGGGGAAGAGGTCAGAACACTGACAGCCTCTGGAGGAAGTGGACATCTGTGTGTCCCATGGAATTCTGGGAAGCCCAGATCTAACAGTGAGTAGGAAGAAGGAGATGGGTTCTGTTCGCATCTGTCAAACTTGAGTTATATAAATGCTGGGTCTCAGCATCTTTAGAGGTAAAGTAAGGGTTAAACAAGGTTGTCTCTAATGTTATTTCTAAATCCACTAGCTTTCCATGATTGGTTTCTATTTCTTCCTGATTTATGGTTTTAAGTCTCAAGAATGTAGAGTGAGGTAGGGTGGTTTGATTTGTTTTGCTCTTTTTCCTTCATATGTCTTTAAATACATTCTTTAATATACTTTTTACTCAGGGTCTCTGTTGCCCCAACTGGCCTGAAACCAGGCTGGCCTCAATCTCACACAGATCGACCTGTCTCTGTCATTTGAGTGTTGGGATTAAAGGTGTGTACCACCACGCATGACCATTTCCTTGTATAATTATTTAAATATAACTTTGCAACAAATACTTAATAAATATTAACTGGTAATGAAGCTGATGATTATGCTTACATTGGTGCAATATTTGGATTCACCAATACTTAAAGATTTATTTAATCTGAGAAAGAGACCTTAATATCTCAATCTTGGCTTTGAATTTTATTGCATATTTATTATATTTAATAAAATATGGATTGTATTTCAACTTGGACTTTCAAGCCCTACTTGAGACTTCAAGTCTCTTGAAAAGTATGCCCAAGAAAGTCTTCTATTACCACCTCTCTGGAGTACCTGAGATGGTTAGGAGATGTAATTACATCTCCTATTTTGGTTCCCAATGATCTGTTATGCATGGAGAAGCAATGAACAGAATCAGGAAGCCCTTCTTAATTCTTTATCCTCCACACTCATTCATTGAGATAACTATGGTCGTTCCTTGTCAGATGGTTAGGTATCAGCACCGAGTCACAGCTATTTGGAATCCTGTCAGCCCCACTGCCATCAGGAGGCCCAGATTGTGACAGTGCCTCCCACAACGGCAGCCATCCTAACACTCTAGGTGATGATGGGGTCCTTCTCACCAGCATGTTTAGCTGCTGCCACAGGAGCAAATCCTAGTGGACTTTATGCTTTGAATCTGGTATGTCTCCCACGAGTCCACATTTAAGAAGTGGTGCTATTTTGGAAGGTTCAAGAAAAGTTAGGAGGTAAATCTTAGCTGATATCACTGGGGTATATTCTTGGGGGCTGTATCTTGCCTCCAGTTCCCCTTCCCTCTTCCCCATTTCTCTCTCTTCTGTCACAAATTCTGGCTACCATGATGTTTTGCCCAGTTGAATGGGAACAAGCAACCTTCAAATGAACTGTCTAAAACCATAGGCTAAAATACATCTTCCTTCAAATTGTTTGTCTGTTATTTTTGTGGCAGTGACACAAAGTCTGACTACTCTAATGGTTTCCAGCTTCACTTAGTATAAACTCTACCGTGCTTGCTTCTCCTAACATTATTTCAACAACTGCCAGTTGATGAAGTACTATGAGGAAGCAGCTCTTGTTTTCCAAAGGAGGCCTGGGTGGTACATCAGAACACTCTGCCATTTGTCTTCAGTGGACTTCACACAGAGTAATAGTGAAGGGCACTAGACATCACTGCTAAGGCAGGCGGAAGGATTCAAAGACCAGGCCTTGTATCACCATAATATCTGAGTAGAAACCAAAGAGAAATAAAGCCACCTTAACTCTTGAATTCTGGGACTACACAAAGAGTGTCTGGAATGGCTATTCTTCACTGGCGTCAGAAGTGCCACTAAACAAGAGAAGGATAGAGACAGCCTGGATTCTTGTCTCTGTCACAGCTAGAAATTCCTCAACTGTATGGAGAAAAGAGGGTCAAGGAAACGTTCCTGAAAAGTTTTGAGAGCTGACATTTATTACGCATTTCAATAAAGTTCATGTGTATAGACAACCAATACTTAGGAAAAAGTACAAAAGTAATTACATGGTATCTATGGGGAGGTGGTTAAAGTATGTGATGAAACTATCAAATATGTTCTCATATAAAACTGTGTTTCTCTTACAAAAAAGTTAATATATAATTTTATTATACAATTAGGGGTCTTATTAATTTTTCTTTAAAAAGAAAATTTAAAAAATGATCGGGGGCTAGAGAGATGGCTCAGTGGTTAAGAGCTCTGACTGCTCTTGCAGAGGACTCAAGTTTGATTCCTAGCACCCACATGGCAGTTAAGAACCCTCATTAAGCTGGGCGTGGTGGTGCACACCTTTGATCCTAGCACTTGGGAGGCAGCAGTAGGGGGATCTCTGTGAGTTCAAGGTCAGCCTGGTCTACAGAGTGAATTCCAGGCCAGCTGGGGCTATAGGGAGAACCTGTCTCAAAAAACAAAACAAAATAAAAAAGAATGATTCAAGAAAATTAATTCAGAGGCAGCAAGTGGATCTCAAGACGGAAATTTTTAGTATCAAGATGGTATTTTTCCACTATTTTATTTTATTTTATATTCTGTAACATACTGAGGGAGTCCTTCTGAAAATGCTGTTTTCCAAATGTTTCATTGATAAGTCAACACATTCTGACTTGCTTCTGACTCAGAATGAATGTCACCAAACTCAAAGCCAAACAGGCAATGTCCTGATTTCACACCTTGTCCTGCTCTTTTTTAAATTTCTACCTTTTACATTCTCGATGCCATCAATGCTGAACTCTATCAAATTTTTACCTCCTTATAAGAAGAAGAGGGAGTAAGAAAAGAGTTAACAATTAAGGCATGCTTCCTAGGCTTTTTACTTTCCCATTCAAAGTTTCCAAGAGCATATCAACCAAATGCTATTTGCATTGTTTCTCATAATTCATTTGGGCTAATAGTTGTTTTTCTTTTACAAAAAATTTGGCCTTTTTACTGTCACTTGCTAATTGTTCCTAGGTATACATCCCAGAATCAGAAAAGAGCAATATAAGATCAAGTATTGACCATGATATAAGTAACCAAGTAAATAATCCATACTAATACTTTCACTGAAATTATAAGATCTGTCTTACCCTACAGTGTTCACATTAAAGTAACCCCTGATTTTATCCCAAATCATATCAGATGCTTCAGCACCTAATCCTACCCCTACCCCTACTCAATAATGCTTGTTACATTATAACTTTACAATTACTGTTTATTTACTTGACTATATTTTAGCCAGTGTAGATTCTAGATTGTAAACCTTTCAAGAAAGAAGCCAGTATCAATCCACAAAAGAGAAACATGTTACATTACCAAGATAAGCTTCTTAAGAGAAAACTAGTGAAGAAAATAACCTCTCTGGCCTGAGTGGAGATCCAATATCCCAGTTGGGCCAGGTCAGTCACCTGAAGGACCACCCCTAGGAAGGTGGGTTCATCTTTTTTTTTATTGTTTTTTTTTTTCATTTTTTAACAATAAGTAATAATTTATGAGTACAAGCATCCCTCATGTAAAACCAATTTGTAAGCAGATGTGCCCAAACCCACACAGCCTATGGGTCCCACCATCGAGGGGGGGGGCTTGTATGTTCAGTGAAGTTGATCAGATGAGTGTCCAGACTATATTGCTGTAGTTTTGTCATTCACCCCAATCACAGCCCTTACATTCTACCATGCCCCCTCTTCTGCAGATTGTTCCCTAGGCTTAGCAAAGGGGCACAGGTGGACAAGAAGCAAAGCAGTCTACTTTCTCTGGAGCTGTTGTTCTGGACTCTGGTCAATTCTGGCTGTTTCCTTTCATGGGATGACAGTTTGTTCAGGAATAACCTTTCAATCCTACTAATGAAGCACAAGCAATTAGATATGTAGGTATTTAAACAGTACTAATTGTTATGGTAGGTTACTTTGGTATAGACACAGATGTTTGGATGGTATGTTAATCCATGAATTACATTTTTTCTGTAAAACATGACAGGGTCTTACTGTGGCTTATAACATCTCCTAACCACTAGAGGATGTAAGCTTGTGGCATCAGCCATGGGTTATTCCTCCAAGGCGAGAGCTAACAGCCAATTAGATTTGGGATATACAGGCATGTGGTTGCCACTGCTGCTGCAAGGTTTTAATACGAGAGACTTTCTTACCTCCCACCCCACAGAACAAGGAGAAATATGATGATGATGAGGTCGTTCTCTAACTGTAAATTGGAGCCAACTGTTATAGAGGTAATCTCTTATAAAACTGGTAAAACTGCCTTCTTTACTTGACTAATAGACATAGGAACTGTGAAAAGGATTATTCTCTATTCAGATCCAAATAGAATACTAAAGTCTCCCTAAGCTATGCACTTAAGGTGGGTTCATCTTAAGCCATTCTAAAGAGATAGGAGGAATAGTTAGTGCTTTAAGATAATGTACTATTGCCTGCCCTGAATTCCCACCCCAACACAGTTGCTTGTGAGGCAGGAATGATGTGGCTTCATAAGTCTGTCTGCTTTTCTGAATTTGTCAGAAAAACATAACCTCTCCTTTTCTTCTCTGTCTTTTTGAGCACTTTTGGTTTCCTCATGTTTTCTCTAAACCTCCCCACCCGGAGACTGCTAGGCTCCATGTGTCCAGCCTCTGGAAACAGCATAGCTTCTTCCTTCCCCTCTTCCAGGCAGCTGCTGAGATTTACAGCTTCCCTACCCTGAGGATTTTTCTTTTAAACTCTACCTTCATTCTTCTGTTTGAGTCCATTCTTGCATTCTTTTATTAATGAGACTAAGAACACTAAGAGGGGACTCCCACTCCCCCTGCATTATCTGTCAACCATGAAGGGACCCAAAACTTCTGGTAACAATGCCATGTATAGGTTGAATGCAGGAACCAACTATAAAAGGAAGTTTCAAAAAGGGGGAGTCGACGTCACTCAATGAATGCTGCATTCAATGTTACTTTACAGAAATATCTTGTGGTAGTTTGAATAAGATTGTCTCCCACAGGCTCCAAGTATTTGGACATTTTGTCCCCATCTGGTGCTATTTGGGGAGGCTTTAGTAAGGAAGTGTGGCCATGCCAAGGAAGCACATTGCTAGGGGCAGGCTTTGAGAGTTTTGAAGCCTTGCCAGGTTTCCAGCCGCTCTGGTTCCTGTGCCTGCTTGAAGATCTGCGCACTCTACTTTCTGCTCTGGCCACCTCCTGCCACCATGGCTCCTCATGATGACCTCTTGTCCCTCTGGAACCATAAGCCAAATAAATTCTTCTTTCTATAAGTTTGATCAATGTTTTTTTATTATTATAGCAACAGAAAAGGAACTAATACACATCGCAGTTAGTCAATAGTTTTTCTTAATTTTATGACAAACATCAGTATTGTTGGGTTTTTTCTCTAGTATCCACTATTCTTTTGACAACTAAAAAGCAGAATTTTTAGAAGATAACTGGGAGCAGCACCTCTAATCCCAGCACTCAGGAGGCTGAGACAGGTGGATCTCTGTGATTTCAGAGCAGCCTGGTCTACATATAGTGTTCCAGGACAGCTACAGCTATATAGTTACATAGTGATACCCTGTCTCAAAAGAGAAAAACCTTTTGTCTGGGAATGGTGGCACACGCCTTTAATCCTAGCACTCGGGAGGCAGAGGCAGGTGGATCTTTATGAGTTCAAGGCCAGCCTGGTCTACAGAGTGAGTTCCAGGACAGCTGGGGCTACAGGGAGACCATGTCTCAAAAAGACAAAAAAAAAAAAGAGATAGAGAGAGAAAGACCTTTTAATAGTCTCATAGATGACAGATATAAAATTTTTGAGGGATATGAAAAGAAGCAAAAGAAACAAACTCAAATAACCGATAAAGATAAATTCTATACCTCAATTACTGAAGAAACAAACACAGTTCTTTGAGTTTGCACAATGTTTACAATAGGCCTTTTATCCAAAATTTTTAGTAATTATAAGACTTCCTCTTCAATATTGGTCTCTGCAATGAACCCAAATGCAAATTCCTCCAAGGTATCAAAGATGTTCAAACACTCTGGTCTTTTCTATGGACATAATCACCAACATTCCCATTTTTATTATAGCTCATCTTACAGGATTCAACTAGAACATGCCTCCCAGAGAACCTCTCTGAATATCTTCATTCTCTATTCCCCTTTAGTTTCCATTTGCTTCTTTAGAGTAATGCCTTCAGAACAAGCAGCATTTAAGGATATCAAGGCATTATTCTCCAGGAAGAAGCACTACTTAGCATTTTGAACTAAATTTCAATCTGACTGTGCTCTTCATCTTTTTCTCACCACCCAGAATGAGTTAGTGGTTATCTAAATGGATTGTCTACATAGCCCATGATTTCCTTGCCTCTGTAAGTTCTTGTACACTTACAGGTGTGCCTGCAGCACATGTAGCCATGTGAATAACTCCAGTGTCTTGGTGATAGAAGAACAAATTAAACCATGGTCTCACCTTTGGAATGGAAGGTGAAAGGGGAGAAAAAGAGACAGATAAAGCTGGGTTGATCTGGCAGCTCTTTAAGGACTAGCCCTGAAATAGCTGAATTTCAAGCCACTCTACTTCCCATCTTGTATTCTGAAGAGCATAGAAAGCAGATTTTCAGAAAAAAAGGAAGATTAAGTAGAAAGGGAGTAGGGGAAAAGGAGAAGCAGGAAGAAAAACAGAGTAGCACATTCTAATTAGCTTTTTACAATTTCTCAGTCTGTTGCTGTGGCCCAACTTCATTCTAGATCCTGTGACTCCCATGTCAGTAGCATGTACTTTCATGTTGTACCATTGTTGACCTAAATAATTCTCCAATATTTACTAGCAAGATTATATTAAAACACATTGTGCTGGATAGCTTTAGTGTCAACTTGACACACCTGGGTTGACGGAGCCTCAATTGGGGAATTGGCTCCATTGGATTGGCCTGTGGCCACATCTGTGCAGTATTGTCTGATTGTCGAGCAGTGACAGTATAAGAAGGCAGGCTGGGCATGAGCCAGGGAGCAAGCCAGTGAACAGCCTTCCTCCATGGCCTGTGCTTCAGCTCCTGCCCTGAGTTCCTGCCCTGAGTTCTTGCCTTGGGCTCCCTGAGTGATGAACTGTGACCCAGGGGATGTAAGCTGAATAAACCCTTTCCTCCCCAAGTTGGTGTTGGTCAGAGTGTTTTGTCACAGCAAAGGAAGAGAAACTAGAACAGAAATTGGTACCAGACGAGTGGGGTATTGCTGTGACAGACCTGACCTTGGTGTTTTGGGAAAGGATTGTGGAGGTGTTTGGAGCTTTGGGCTGGGAAGATCATTGAATGCCTAAAGATCGTTGCTGTGGAGCTTGGAGCAGTTTTGCTGAAGGAGTTGTAGAAGATGGAGGCCTGGCTTGTGAAGTTTCTAGTTTCAAAGGGGAGCAGAGATCATCAGGACTGTGTAATCTGTGGGTTCTGGTCAGCTGGGGCTGAAGAATCAGCTGTAAGTAACAAGAGACCAGAACCTGAAGTGAAATCTTTGTTGTACTGGGACAATTGATGCTGGTTAGCTGGGGCTGAAAAATCAGCTGTAAGTAACAAGAGACCAGTATCACTGTGGTGAAATCTTCTGGGAAGAATTTCATCAGGGTCAGCACACAGAAGATATGTTCCAGAAGGAGCCTGAGCCTCCATCTCAAACCAGAAGCAGGACTTGGTAGTGTGTAAGAGTCTCCTATATGGTTCTGGTGTTGAAATTTGAGGTGGTCACAGAGAGCAGCCGAGGCTTGGCACTGAGAGGTCAGGAAAGACCATTGGTGGAAGTGCACCTTGGTTGCAGTGAAGACCCCAGGATTGCAGGGGTCATGGAGAGAAGCTGAGACTTTGCACCAAGAGAGGTCAGAAGAGGCCATTGGAGAGGGTGCTGCCTCAGTTTCAGTGGCGAACCCAGCGTTTTAGAGATGCCGGGACCGTGGGATGACCACCAAGAACAGCGGCAGGTATGGAATGGAGTCGGCCTGGGCCTGCGAGATGAGCTCTGTGTGCCACGGATGGCAGAGTCAGAGAGGGGGAGCTGCCGAAACCCTTTGGAGCCCAGAAGATCGTGAGTGAATCCCAGGTGTTCAGCCTTGAGCTACTTTGCTGGACTTAGGTTTTGTTTGAGTGTGCCTGATTCTTCCCTTTGAAATAAGACAGTACTTGTTTTGGATTTTACAGCAGCCCACAGTTAAGAGACTTTTAACAGACTGTGAACTTTTAAGTGTTTGGACATTTTAAGGACTGTGGGCCTTTTAAGGGTGTACTGTCTTAGGTTGTGATGAATGTTAACATCATACTTTGGGGATAAGAACTAGAAAGGTGGTGGTTTAATAGTGATGTGTTTTGTGTGTCAAGTTGACAAGGGGTCAATTGTGCTGGATAGCTTTAGTGTCAACTTGACACACCTGGGTTGACGGAGCCTCAATTGAGGAATTGGCTCCATTGGATTGGCCTGTGGCCACATCTGTGGAGTATTGTCTGATTGTCGAGCAGTGACAGTATAAGAAGGCAGGCTGGGCATGAGCCAGGAGAGCAAGCCAGTGAACAGCCTTTCTCCATGGCCTGTGCTTCAGCTCCTGCCTCCAGGTTCCTGCCCTGAGTTCTTGCCTTGGGCTCCCTGAGTGAGAACTGTGACCCAGGAGATGTAAGCTGAATAAACCCTTTCCTCTCCAAGTTGGTGTTGGTCAGAGTGTTTTGTCACAGCAATGGAAGAGAAACTAGAACACACATATAGGTAAAATAATATCTTATAGAATTTTTTAACAGTCATAGTTTTTCAAGAGCTCTGTCAATCATTGAGGCAAAACGAATTTACTTTTCAGGAATAACTAAAAGTTGAAGATTTGAAGAACTGTATGAAATAGATACCTTGTGATCATACATAGGAAGAAAATCACATCTAAGCCAATCTTGCGTTAGCTGATCTTCAGAACCTTAAAGCAAAAACCTTTACCTCTGAAAATGGAGTTTTTTCTGGTAACTCTCTGGTCTCCTTAGTGATGAGGTAAGAAAATGAATTATGTATATTTTTTATTCCCCTCATTAAAAAAAGAGTAGTAGGTAATGCCTGCTAATCCATCCTCCCCTGTCACCCTTCAGTGCCTGACTCCTTATCCAGGTCTGCACACACTGCTTTGTGGCCTTGGCCTCACTGGAGAGACATGCCAGGGTGGGTAGCTATGCTGCCTTCAGGTGCTACCCAAAAGGATAAGCTGTCCTCGGTCTAAAGTGCTTCGTTTCCCTTCTTGTGGTTCCCCACTCACCCCAGGCCACCCTCCTCTCCATTTGGGGACCCATTTCCCAAGCCTGCAGTTTAGGGTGGAAAGGATGGGAGGAGGGATGCAGATTCCAGTGAGCAGCTGGGGCCCATCACTTCTCATCTTGGGGAGATGTGGTTGACAGAGTGATGCACAGAGCCTGTCCCAGTTAATGACTTCACCATTCTCCATCATTATCCCCATCATTAGGAAATTAGGAGGACAGAAGGTATTTACTGTAAACCTGCCACCTCCCAAGGAGAGATAAATAGAAACTGATAAATGGGCTCTTCTGGTGCTGTTCGTCTATTAACCTTCTGCTTCCCAGCTCTGGCATATGCATGCCATCCTGCCATTAATATCCAGTAATTGGCATGGCAGCGGGCAATACGATCATACCTTTACTCCAAGTGTTCCCTCCATGTGGTGTGCCTGTGCAAGCACAAAATTACGATCATAATGAAGCTTTGCTAAACAATCCAGTTGAAAGACATTAGGCAGTTGTTCTGTAACACCAGCCTCCCACAGTAGTTCAGCCCTTAACTCTTCGCTACCCGGGGAACTGGCTTCTCTTGGCAAATGCTTTACATCCATCCCAATCTATTTCTTAAAGGTACTCTTGGTTTTTGTTTTAAATAGCTTCTCTTCCCCAGCTTGGTGCTCTTTGGGAGCAAAGGCAGGGCCCACCTGTGAATGGTCTGGAGCCACCTTACCTGGTTGACTGCCTGCACTTCATGAGGGTTGAAAGGAACTTCATCTGTATTATGGCTACTGATGACCTCTCAGTGGTCACCAGTTGAGAGCAGAGCTGTTCAGTAGTGCTGTTTCCCAAGGAGATCTTGGTTCATTAGCATATTCCTAAATAAATAAGGGGAAGAAAGGATGTAGCTTTCAGATATTATTCTACACATAACACCAGTAGGCAGGAGGGAAGCCATCATGCTCCACCCTCTATTCCAGGGGATCCTGTAGGAGTCCACAGAAAGCCCAAGTCACACGAAGAGAGCCACGTCACCCTGTCATCCATCTGCTCAGGTCCTGGCTGCAAAGTGAACATTTGGTCCCTGCTTTCCTGACCTATTTCTACCCCAGTTAAATGCAAGTGTTTGTGATGAATGTTGGACAAAAGGGACAGCAGCGAGCAGACAGCTTCCTAGGATAAAGCCTGAAAGACAAGGATGAAGAATTTCTCTAAAGCATAGGACAAGTTCTGTGAAATGAATCAAGCTGATCCCAAACAAAGCTCTAAGAGGTGAAAATAAAATCAAGAGTCAGTTGCAAGGGGGGATGTGAGGATGAGAAGTAATATCAGCAAAGAAATAAAAAGCAATAAAAAGCCCAAGAAGAAAATGACATGACAACCTTATTACTGGTGTTCAGGAACCATAGCCTCTCTGTCAGAAAAATAGCAGATCACGCATTTGAGAACTTCATAAAACTAAATGATCAATAGATTATAGCTCTGGCCCTCCTTCCACATGGCATAAAACAAATAATAATATCTACACTAAATATAACAAATAGGATGGTCTTTCCCATCTCCTGCAGACCAGCAACAAAACATGTACAGGATCTTATACTTCCTCTTCAGGAGGTGTCTGAGCAGTGTGCAGTCAAGCACAGAATTACAGAACTTGAATATAGCTGAGCAGCCTTGTATTCCTGAAAGCTTTTGTTCGGTGGGAAGACATGAAGGTAAACTTGACAGCATTCTTAAACCCTCCAGGCACTGAAACTGGCAGGCACCTCTTGTTTTAAGACATAATGTTTGTAATGGTGACTCAGTAATGGGCTAAGGGGTTACTGCAAATTCTGCCTTTTTCATCATTCTTAATATCTTTTTAAAATATTTTATTTATTACTTTTCATTTTATGTGTATAATGCCTGAATGTGTATGTAAGTGCACCCATGTTGGACAAAACCCATGGAGGTCAGAAGAGTATGTCAGATCCCCTGGAACTGGAATTACAGATGGGATAGTCTTTTTTCCACCATGTGGGTGCTGGGAACTGAACCTCCGGTCCTCTGCAATAATAGCAGCCCGTGCTGTTAACTGCTGACCCATCTCTCTAGTCCCTTATGTAAAATTCTTTAGTGCTAAGTTTGTTGGAGTTCAACCCTCACTTTTTAGACCATTTAGGATATCTACACTGGGGATCTGTCTAGAGGGCACCACCCTTCCACTTTCGGAAGCGTTGGGAAATGTGTGGAAAAGTTTTCCAGTTCACAAAATGATAGAGGCTAGGTTCAGCAAGATGCCTGGATACAAGACCAATATGTAAAATCAACTCTATATACCAGCAATAAAAATTCTAAAACAGAAGAATTCTACTGATAACATTAAAAATAGAGTAAAACACCTATAAATAAATTTGTAAACAACAATGTAAGACATTCATAATGACACTACAAAACATTACTAATGGAAATAACAGAACTAAGTAAAAGAAATATATTCCATAGACATAGACTGGAAGCTTGATATTGTTGACATGGAGACACTACCCCTACCTGATCCACAGATGCAGTTCAATCCCTACTAATATGCTTTTGTTCCACAGTATCAATATGCTAATCCTAAAATTCATGTGGAATTATGAGATGAGAATAGCCACATTATTCCCAATTTCATTTTACTATAAAACTGCTATCATCAGCTGGGCGTGGGGGGTGAACGCCTTTAATTCTAGCACTTGGGAGGCAGAGGGAGGCAGATCTCTGTGATTTCAAGGCCAGCCTGGTCTACAGAATGAGTTCCAGGACAGCCAGAGCTACAGGGAGACCCTGTCTCAAAAAGATAAAAATGAACAAACAAACAAACCCTGATATCATCAAGACAGGCTATTACTGACATAAGGTAAAGAGCAATGGATGAAATTTAAATTCTCAAATAATCCCTTATATTTAAGGTCAATAGATTTTTGAAAAAGATTCTAGGACCACTGAATGGGAAAGAATAGTCCTTTAACAAATGATACTGAGACAATCTATATCAATACATATATCAATACACACACACACATACACACACACACACACACACACACACATACATACACAGAGAAATATCTGCTTGCTTCTGTTTCTTCAGAGAACTCGACTACAAAAACTATGCCTTATCAAGGTGTGTGACCTCTTCCTATAATCACCAGTTTCCACAACCACAAGTATACAGTATTCACATTCCAGTTGTTGCTAGAGCATTTTGGCTATTCCATTTGACTGTATCAATTCCACTGACACGAAATAGAAATTTGCTATCTATAAAAATATCTCCATTGACACACCTGCCTCATAACTGTCCTCTGAAGTTGGGGATGGAATATCATGTTCCCTAAAGGTCTGTGGGTGAGAATATTAAAAACAGATGTTTGGGATGACAAGAAATCTCAGTGGGTAAAGGTGCCTGCCACCAAGTCTGAGGACCTGAGTTCAATCCCTGAAAACCCAAGGTAGAAAAAGAGACCTGACTCCAGTATGTTGCCTTCTGATCTCCACACATGCACTGTGACATACCTGTCTGCACACACATATACAACATTAATAAATAATTGTAAAAAAAGTATTTTTATTCTTTGAGAATCTCACACATACATGCAATAAAATATGATCATGCCGGGAGTGGTGGTGCACGCCTTTAATCCAAGCCCTTGGGAGGCAGAGGCAGGCAGATCTCTGTGAGTTCAAGGCCAGCCTGGTCTACAGAGCGAGCTCCAGGATAGCTGGGACTAAAGGGGGACCTTGTCTCAAAAAAAAATACCAAAAAAATAAAATAAAATATCATATGAACCCCATGCCTCCTCCTCCTCCAACTTTCCTTCCTAACTTCATATTTTCTTCTTTTATTTCTTTTTTTCTTTTTGATAACTTTCTTTATCCAATATCTTTAGGAAAACAATATCTTTGGAACACAGGACACATATGCAACCATTTATTTGCCCATAGGTAAATGGAGTCCTGCTAGCCTTGTAAAACAGAATTCTCTTTCATTATCCAGCCTGAACACGAAGTTCTTACTTTTTATTTATTTATTTTTATTTATGCTTTGTGTATTTCATACATCATTTTCCAATTCAGTTCAGGCATATATCCCCTTCCCTTCCCCCCACCCCACCCCTACCCATCCCAGATCAT